>JBBMFX010380727.1:0-18090 GCA_037832545.1 Rhabdalestes septentrionalis
GGACAGTAAGCAAGAACCTTAGCAGTATCAGAGTTGCTTCTGAGCGAGAAGAGATAATTGAATGATGCCAGTGGGCATGGGCAGCTGTTAATATAGGGGGCTGGCACTGGCGTGCCAGGCGTGGCCAGCCAATCATGGCTGGCATAGTGATAAAGTGCTTCTAAGGGATACGCAATGGGAGGTGTACCCCATGTGTGAGATACCGAACGAATGCTTGAAAGAGAACTGCAGTGCGTGAGAGAGAGAGAGAGAGAGGGAGTGACATTCAGGAGTTGGAGGGGGCTGCTACTCACAGCAACAGAAGCGAAAACAGACTTAATTGCATCATTTTTGTTGTTGAATAGACTCATCTGCAGTTGGGTTTTCTCATGTTCACTCTGTTTACGTATCTCTGACTGGTATCAGTTCAATTCGGTTCAGTTCTATTCGCTTTTTTTGCTTTTCCATTATTAAAATCTGGTACCTGGTGGCATGGGGATAGTAAAAAGGAGCCCATTCCCCAAGCCCTGTACCCACCTTAAGGCCATGCCCCCCACGACTAATCCCCCTGCATTAAAAATGTATCTGCGCCTCTGTTTGAAGCAGTTTAGTTATTGAGGTTTTGTTGTTTTTTGTATTTGCTTAGTAATTCATATATACTTTAAACTTTTATAATATTGTTCAATTTCAAGCATTAAATTATTTTGTTCAATAAAAATGTATTCTTGAGTGATCCACCATCAATTTGTGGCTTTTGTAAAGTAACGTTTCAGGCACCGTTTTGGCACCGGTACTGTTTTAAAAGTATTGATTTGGCACCAGTAACGAAAAAAACCCAAATGATACCCAACCCTACTTCAAATCATCAAATCATCAAATCAAGTTTGTAGAGACAGCGTTCTCACTCACACACACCCACTCACACACTTACATGCTTTACTTGCTTTAACAGACCAGAATAGGATTTAATCAATCTGTCTAATAAGAGCTATTCCTAATGGACAGGCTTCACTTTTGAATTATCCAGCTTACTGTGTAATCCTCCTTTGTTTTCATCCCCAGGTGAGAAGCGTTAGACATTACTTAAAACACTGTTTTAGTCCAACACAAATATAATCATGGCATTATCTGTTTAAGTACACTTTGTACTGTGTAAATTTTTACAGACATCGCCTCCTCTAACATTCTTAAGCAGGAGTAATGCCCTACTGTGTTCTGGGTAGGCCATACACTCTATGCTGGGACACTGCTATGAAAATTATACCGCAAAAATCATAAGCGAGTTTAAGTTCTGGGGTTGGATGATTAGTTTTATGTCACATGCACCACAGTATTTCACCCTAAATGTTGTGGATGAAGCTCCATCACCCCAACAATGCAGTTCCCCCGCTCCACAGTCCAGTACAAAGGTAGGGTTACCATATTTTGGTTTTGGAAAACCAGGACCCCTTATTCGCCCGAGGGGGTTGTGATGATGTTTTTTAAAAAAAAAGATATTTAAAGTTGGTTTATTAAAAATGCTGTTAAAGAAAGTCAACAACAACAACTCAAATAACAAATGATTTTTAAAATGTATTTAATCTAAAATGCTTTACAATTTATGTAATGAATGAATGACACAATGAAAGAAATAATGTCTCAGTGTCCAGGTGGAATGTTAGATCCCTGGCACCTCCACTGGACATAGAGACAAATGTGCCTGCTTTGCACTCTGTGCACAAGGCTTCCCACTCGTTTCGACCCGGTCTGGGGAAGCGGGGAATTTCTTCTCTCAGTAAATGTGCACGTAGCCTTCGACATGTTGTTAGCGTGCTGACACACAGGCGGTCTTCTGCTTTTAAACAGAGTGCCCACACTGAGGCTAGTGCGGGTCAATGTAATGGTCCAATGAAAGGTAATAAAAAACAGGACATTTCCCCACTTTCTAAATAGAAACGCCCCGGACAGGACGTGAAAAACGGACATGTCCGGTGGTCACCCTGTACTAGGGGGCTTTACACCTCTCTTGCAGACCCTTGACATTGGGCATGGTTACTTTACGTACAAATCCTTGCACATTCCAATGCCAATGCTCTTAAACTGTAAGTTGATGCATGCTTTGCACATATATTTCAGTGTCCTTCTATCCAATTTTAATAATCAAACAAGTACACTCAGAAACACACTCATATACATTAATCATACTGTCTGGAGCACCTCAGTGCAGCCACAGTGGTGGTAGTCAGGGTCATGGTAAGAGTTTCACCGACACTGAGATTACCACAATAACTGAGCAGAGGCGCTAAAACCACACACACACACACACACACACACACGCACACACACACACACCATATATATAGTTTCTCATCATGTAGGACCATTAAAAAGGAGTGAAACGACACAGACGATAAAATGGAAAATGAAGATAAATTGTGCCCTCTACTGGATAAAAACTATTTTCTCATTAACACTTTGCTTGTCCTCAGGCCTTTACCTCAGACGATCACAAAGGGGATGTTCTGGGTTACAAGTTGGTTTATGAGGAGAATGGCTCCAGCCACACACTGAACTGTTCAGCCGCTGAGACCCAGCTCACACTGTGGCTGCCTGTGGGGGTGAAGGAAGTGAATTTAATCGCTGTTACATCAGCAGGGAACTCTCCACCAGCACCTGTGATGCTGACCTATACAGGTGAGAACTTTCTGCACTTAATATATCTCTACCCAGGTGTGTTAGTCCACTGTGTTGGACGAGTTTTAAGTAATAACTCTGTGAGGTTTAGTGGTGCTAGATGCGGCTGCAAAAAAATCAGATGTTTTAGCTCTCAAAGAATGTGAGCTGAGCACAAATAACTTAACATGTGTCACATTCATGGCATACAAAATAGTAGTACATTGTAGTGCATTGTATTAGATATTTCAACTGTCCTATTCAGTGTTGGATGTAATGCATTGCCAAGTAACGAATTACTGTAATTAAATTAATTTTCCACAGAAAAAGTAACTGATTACTGTTCATTTTTAGGTATTTTAAATATAGTTACTTATAATGTACTTGCAGTACATTGTAAAATGATAAAACGCTGAAAATAATTATTTAATTTTATTAACTTATCTTGTAAAGGCTAAAGTAAATTGCCGCTTTAAAATCGTTGTAGTACAGGTGCATTTGATTTTGCGCCAGTTTGCTGCGCAGTCGTGTTCTAAGATGTCGGGGTGACTGTTTCACGAAATGGAAATATTTCCTTCACTTCACATTTCTGAAACAAGCAGACAAGAACATTACAGTACAATGTCCTGGGGAGAAAAAACTATCGGCTGGTGCCAATAGCACGATATATAGCAAAAAAAAATAATGATCATAAAATGTTTTTTTATAGAATGTAATAATGATGATTCAGAAAGCTAAAAAGCTAAACTATTTAATGTTTTATTTACAGTGTTTCATTTCTATCGTTTGTCCACTCAAGGTTTATCGGCATTTTAAGAAGTATTTAGATCAATTACTTATTGAGTAAGTAATTAAGTTACTTTTCAGACACAGTAATTAGATAAGTATTTTAATTACAGCATTGATTAGGTAATTAGTAGTTAGTTATTCATTTCTTTTTCAAAGTAACTTACCCAACACTGGTCCTTTTTATGTACACTAGAGAGCTGATTGGGTATTATCAGAACACAGCGTGCTGTGATTTAAATGTAGGCTTGTATTACATGTCAGAATAAGTTCAGGAATTTAGAGATGGGTGATGGTGCATATCGCCTTGTAATTAAATGTATTAAAATTACATTAACATTATACTGACATTTACAGCTGCAGTATACTGACACACATGCTCTGGCAGCTTTGGTGTAAGGACAAGAATGTGTTTAAATGTATTGTTTCATATGAAACTGACAAATATATAATATCAAAAGCATTTTTGGGATGAATACAATATACAAATAAAGCATAAACTAAGTGTCTGTATCTTAACAAATGAAATCTACATGGATAAATGTATTCATATGATGTTAACTTTTCTGTTCTGTAGAGGTCTTGCATCAGACCTTGCTGCATCATCCTTCAGAATTGTAGTATATACAACTTTAGTTATTTCTTATTAAAACCATAACAGCACATAAAACCATGTTTACGACTTGATTATAGTGTACTCTGAAATAGTGAAATAACGCTAACAAATTCGGATTTGTGTGAAAACTGCAGGAAGACACGCTCCAGCAGTTTACTTAAGCCCAGCAGCAGGGGGCAGAATACACCTGGTCTGGAATTCATCTGATTGCACCAACAGCAAAACCCAAGAGGAAACTACAAGTTTTGTAGTAGAGTGGCGTTGCAGGTCATCAGAAGTGAAGTGGAAGAGAATTGCAGAATATCAGAATTCAACATTCATTGATGGTAAAAGGAAGAGCTCTAAAGCCAACACTCCCACACATCCAGAAAGACATCAATCAATCAATCAATCAATCAATCAATCAATCAATCAATCAATCAATCAATCAATCAATCAATCAGTCTGTCTGTCTGTCTGTCTGTCTGTCTGTCTGTCTGTCTGTCTATCTATCTATCTATCTATCTATCTATCTATCTATCTATCTATGTATTTGTACAACCCTTTCTAAGTATGTACAATAGCAAATAAGAGAAAAAGATGGGAAGTGTTTTTAAGTTGTATTTAAGTTGTTATTTGCTGTGGACTTTTGTTGTCCTCTGCAGTAGGTGTTTGTAGTTTTCATGGGAAAACTTAATGTGATTTAAATATACTTTCTGTTCTGTCGGGGCAGCTGGTGGGCAAGCAGTTAGGGAGTTGCCCCTGCAGTCAGAAGGCCATGGGTAGGCCACTGCTTCACTTGATGAACGGGTTAAATGCAGAGACATAATTTCAAATTTTTTTAATGTGTGAATATGAGGTAACACTTTACTTTATTTCAGGAACAACACCTTGTATAGTCTCCCTGTATGCTGAGAGCACTGAAGGAGTATCACATCCTGCTTTTGGACAAATCCATTTGAAAGGTGAAAGTATGTTCATGAAGTTTCTTCCGCTTTACACAATGCTGCTGCCCTTTACATTGTGGGAAATCTCGTAATGAGTGGCCCAGTTGAAATAGTCAGGATTACTTGGAAAAATCTTTTTGCAATAACTTCCTTTATCAGTTCAAGTTTTTTCCTTTTCCTGTAAAGTTCCCGTTTTGGAGATATAATGTTTGTCCATATGGGCAAAAATGTATTGATTTATTGTAGATTAAGTAACTGTGCTTTTATAGGGGTGATCTGGACTGGCCTGAAATGGATTAAGGCATAGTTTGTTGCTCATAACTGTTTGGGGAACTCTCTGCATTTTGGGACACTGGACATTGCATGAATGTGTTATAAAACATGAGCCACAGCATGTGTCTGTATGGAGTTAAATGTTTTCATGTGCAAGTGCACATGCAAAAGTGTGTGTGAGGGGGGGGGGGGTATGTGGGAGGTTGTGGGAGGATGTGTGATGTGGTGTATGGTTTAAACAAACATCAGCATACACATTTAATTACACTGCACACCATTAACTGTGTAGTTGTTGTACTTTTCAAAAACTAGATGCCCAAAAGCCTGACACTATCCAGTCTATAAGCAGTGCTGGGCCAAATGTGAATAATGGAAGGAGTTGGTCTGTCTTTGGTTTGAAACTGAACAGAAACAACCCCACAGCATGACACTAGGTTTTTCCACCAGCTACTGAAAAACTTGGTATCCACTTCCAGTAACCTGCACCTGTGAATCACCCACCTAAAGAAAGCACTTTTGAAAGTCAGAGTACTTTTGTCCTGTTTGAATGTACATAAAAAGAAGAAAAATACTGTGACTACTTTTCTTTCCGTATTTTTTTTTTTAAAGCACTTTGGGTTGCTTTCCATATGTAAAGTACTATCCAAGTAGAATATTTGATCATTCATCATTTTATTTTAATTAAAGTGGCTAATTTAAATACTTGTAAGCGCTAAGCATAAAATCCGCATCTAGAATGTGTCTGTATGACATAACTGCCTGCATGCAATGAGCTTGAATTGGTCAGAATAAAACAGGTTAAACATAAAATCATTTTAAAAATAGGAATTTCATTCTGTCTAATGCAAAGCAAACTCTTTTAAACTGGCTGGAGTCATCTCTGCTGAAGAAAGCCAATCAAAAATGTTATAATTTTGGCAAACATCTAGTCGGTGTCTCTAGGTTTGGAGTAGAAACAGGTGGGAAAAAACACCTTACCCCCAGTGGGACAGGCCCCAACGTTACTTTGGGCTGAAACTGAAAACTATTCATTGATTGGTCTTGTCTCACATGTGCAGGGATGTAGCAAAAATGAGAAGTTTAAAATTTCAAATTCCTGGTAATGGCCCTTAATATAGTACAATTTAAGAATGAGGAAGTGGTTTGCCTCTTCCTACTGTAAAGGCATGTGCCTAATAAGTAATATAAACTGAATCTGATATGTTATTTTCATGGCTGGAATGCTTTCCTGTCATATATGTTTTTGTGTGAATATATTTGGGTTAGATATAATCTACTCGCTTTAGTTGGCCTCTGTACTGCACTAAACATAATTAATTCTACAAGGTGCTATTTTTTAACATGTGGTTTGACACACAACAGGAAGTAGGGCCTTCAACGGAAGATGTGTGGCTCTGTACAAATGCTCTTCAAACTAAGAGCTGTTCCAGCTAAGTCGTAGCTCACTGCTATTCAGAAAGGACAGGTCTGTAGAGGACTAACTCTGTTAGAAATAATAGATAAGGCTCAGTGGTGTTCTTGTTGAACCTTACCAGCTGCTCTGCTTGAGTAGTTTCTCTTGGCTTCTTGGGTCCTCTGGGGTATGTGGTGTGCAGAGCTCTACCAACCACTTTATTAAACCACCCATAAATAGAGTGCTATTTTCAGTTCCCCTATATCTACATGGAGAAATAGTTTCTAAACATCACAGCAGCATGCATGTAAAGGCCAACAGAAAAACTGTAAACAGTTTATTAATTTAAAACTATTAGAGATATAGTGAAATATAAGATGTGTATGTGTAGCCATATTGAGGATGGCTTGCCTGTTTAATGTCAGATCATTTAGAGTATCTAAAATGCATGATTAGCTACATTTTCCATTTAAGGAGCCAGAGCCAGTGATACCTAGGAGTCACAAGATATATTCTCAGTATACTGTCAACTTCTTTACAACCTCCTGAAATGAAGCTGCAGTGGAAAAAACTTTTTGAGATGTTTATGAGTATGGTATAAGAGCACTATAGTATTAAATGCACACTCTAACAGTTACTACTTCTGTTCTATTCACAGAGGCCTCAGCTAACTCGGGGGACAAGGGTGACAAAAACCTGAAGTCTGATTCGGAGGCTTTGATTCCTCATCCTGTTGTGTCTGTACCAAGTCTTGCTGTTGAAGGGCCTGACGGTAAGTTTGACCTTCGTTTCTGCAGAAGGATGTGTGAACATCTGGCACCAGTGAGCTTTCGCTTTGACAAAGGATTTCAGATTTTGCATTAAAAGCATCTGTAAATGTATGTTTTAAATATGCAGTTATGCTTCTGGTGATAGTTGGTGTAACGGAGTCTTCTTGCCATTAAGGAACTTACACTCAGTGCAGAATTACTGTTTACTTGCTTTATTGAACAAATTGGAATGGTGGGCTAATAAAATCATAAATTTAAAAATAGAAAAAAAAATCTGATCTGCACTTTGTTTTTTTCAGTTTAATTCTGAAAATACATATAAAAAAAGTGTGAAAAGTGTGTGTGTGTGGGGTGGTGTTTGAACTGTTAGAGCTCCATAAGTTGCCCATGTGCCAGGGTGGCCTGGGTGGTAAAGTGTAGGCCCTGTCGTTGGGGATCATGAGTTTGATATTTGTTTTTGTTTTTTTCAGATGGTGTGATAATTGGGATCTGCCTCATGACTGCAGCTCCTGTAATCATCATAATTAACCTGATGTACTTGAAATGTACACGACAAAGGTGATGAGATGTAGACCCTGTAAAAGTTTTTCGTAAATTTGTTTAATTTTTTTTTTCAATTGTTAACTGATTTACATTTGCATGGATTTGTAAATATAAGTTTACAATGACCACTTATTGCCAGTAAAATGCACATTTGCACATATTTTATGAATTTAAAATGATAATTATGTATTCATTAATTTCACTGATTGAGCCAATTGCTTGTTTATTTTCTGATTGTTTGTTAGTGCTATACTATGTCTGTAATTTACAGTGCAATGACCACCCTATGGAAAAAACATCTTTTTAAAATATTTTGTAGAATAAGGAAGTCATGCATCTCAATGGGACCCTCTTGGCTTTTTGAAAACTTACCCAAACTGGCAAACAGCAATGCTATCAAACTTCTGCAGGTACCTACATGCAAACATTGTAGATTAAAGTGTCCCTACCTATAATGTTCTGTCACTAACAGGATTAAGTGTTCATGGTATCATGGATTAAATATAGAATCGAGTGATTTAATGATTGCTTGTAAACTATGTAAACTTTTGCAACATTCAGAAAGCTCCACTTTTCAAGGGACTTAATTGGGATTTCAGGCAAACAATCTTTGTACATTTGAAAATGCAGTAAACTATTTCTGTAGCTAAAACTACAGTCATAGCTCAGGGTAAAACGTATAGTTCCCACTCTATGGCTCTATGTTGCAACAGAATATGGCTGTTAAAGGTCAGGATTTGCCATATATGGCAGAGACAGTAAATGGTTTTCATACTCGCAAATGAAAGCAAAACTACATTCTTCATCATGTTATGACATTCATGTTTCAGTGCTTGGTACATATTTCCCTTTGCTGATCTCCACTGTATGCACATCTTTTTTGTGTATTTCTTCCTAGGATGAAAAATGTCATTCTGATCTGAGCTGGGAGGCAGTAGACACTGATCCACCTCTGTCTCCAGTTGAGGACTTCAATCCACATTTGGAAACAAGACACTTGTATTCTGTCGCCAATACAGAAGCCACCACAGAGGAGAGAAAGGCTGTGCAAGAATGTGCAGTGTGTCCTTATAAGCCTCAAATCTCAATTCCACAGGAACTTGAGGGAGTGTCTGAGGAAGCGGAAAATGATGATGATGATGAGCATCCTTGGATGGCCTTCTCACCAGACTTTAACAAATCTGATCATGAGTTCTTTCCAAGTCAAGGAATTCTTGGACCGTTGAGTAGCTGCTTGACTGTGGATGGTGCACCTGTTTCTGTGAATGTTGTCGATGGATTTTTCATTCTTACACAAAGTACTTTAGAAAATGAGATCTGGAGAGTGGAAGGAGATGGGACATATGATAGCGAGACTCAAAATGGTGATGAGACCTCATGCCAAGGCCCAACAGTGCTGCCCAGTAACCTAGTGAAGTTCTTAAGAGACCCTTCCTTTAACGGCAGGTGTTACTCAGCTCAAGCGGCCAGCACGGGGTTGAATGCCCAGGCAGCTCTGCGTAGTCTACAGGTTGATGAGCCCTTGCTCTAAAAAGCTGTAGCAAACAAATGCAGGAGACACTTGAATCTGACAGTCATCTTCATCAGACTTGAAATAGTACTTATCAGTACTTATGTACGGGGAAAGAATGCCTCCTTCAGTGGTCACCAACCTTGTTTCTTTTGGTGATTTGTTTTTTTGTAGGCAGCTTCTGCCTCAAGAATAATCTAACACATAATCTTTCACTTCTGGATGCTATTAACAAATATATGCCATTTAACAACAAAATGGATCAACGCATGATCCATCTAATTATTATCTTCAGAGGCGCTTGAATTTCTGAATAAACATGGAGGAAGGTTGACTTTCAAGGGTTGGAGGTTTAGTGACCACTGTTTTACTCCATAGATTTAATGGTGGCTACAAGGTGGTGACACGTAAAGCATTAATGACTGTGATATTTCATAGTGAAACATTAATAAAAGTGCTACAGGTGGATTTTGAGTGATTCCATAGCAGATACCATCTTCTTCTCTGAAGAATCCTGACTGGCAAAAAGACCTTTAAAGGTTCACAAAAGTATGTAAATGAACATTAAGTGCAGGTCATTCAACCTCTTTCTGCAGACATCTCATCAGCCATTAAGCTGGTGGAATGGAAATGGGATTTTTTTAAAAATAATTTTGAAAATAATTGTAATCATGTAATAAAGTCTTACATTTCAAGACTGAAACAAGAAAGCTGTATCCTGAAATTAAAGCATTAAAATATTGCAATGGAAAGGTGATATCAGGTGTAAAAACTCAGTTTTCGGTAAGGGTGGTCTGGTGGTTGAGGATCGTCTCCTGCTCTCTGGGCGCTGTGCCCATGGCTGCCTGCTGCTTCACTTAGTGAATCAGAATCAGAAAATGTTTTTGATCCCAGAGGAAATTGCTTATGTGGTGACTGCCACCACACACAGACACAGAATGAGTTAAATACAGAGAAGTTTCAAGTTGTTCACACTGTGTGTTGTGGTGTGTTCATGTGTGTCTATAAGGGATCACTTTACTGACTCTAAACACCTCTGAGCCGGGTCCAAGGCTTCACTCTGTGTTGTAAAGTCTAACTGTTGAGTGGAGGCCACCGTCCTTACAGACAAGCCCGAGAGTACATAAACAGCAACAAAATGAATGAAAACTGAACACTTGTAGATAGTGATATGTTATATAATGTGTATTGAGATTTGTTGTCCAGTAAAATGTGACTACATAACAAGAAAAACATGTGAACTATGTTTGAAACAACCGGCAAATTCAGCTTCAATCTGAAGACCATAAGGAAAAACTAAGAATGAAAATAAAGTGAAATACATGAGAGGGGAACACTGAAATAAACAGACACTAAAAACAAAATGAGAGGCATCAACAAGGTGGACACCAACAAGGGAAATTAAACACTGTAATAAGATCCCTTTTACCAATAATGACTAAATATATAGATTTCTTTTTAAAGTTTTTTCTCTGTTTTGGGATGCCCCGATTTCTTTCTGCACAGCACACACAATAAAAACATTTTAAGTGTCTTAATTTGACAATTTTGGAACTGATTCTTCTAACAGTGAATTGCCTTGCAATTCTGTTGCTTTAAATGTGCTTTACTCTTATGTGTTAGCAAGTCAGGAATAATTTTCATTTGCATATTTTATACATGTGCCACATATTTTATACATGTGCCACTTATGGTTTTATTTAATGATTAATACACACCCTGGTTTAGTCTATGGTTGTTTTTGATTAATCTGGACTTGGTCATGTACATGGCAACTTCTCAAGCTTTATTTTTACTTTTTACTTTTTTTCTTTTTACTAAAATAACTGTGCCATGGAAAATGAAATATGCAGAAGTAGAACTGAAGGAATTCATAGATTAGAAATGAACTCGTAATGTAATGTTGGGACAGTTCTCATCCAAATTCAAAACTCCCTCTTATTCATTCTGACTATACTTTATGACGCTTTACCACTTCTGCAAAATGTGAATTATTAAAATGTCAAGTTATTTATGTAACAGACTGCTAAACAAAAGCTATCATGAGATTTTGTAAAAGTATTTAAACACCTGCTTGGCCACTGGCTCAGGGACTCGTTGCACTACTCACTTTTTAGTCATCTTCACACTTTGCAGAACCACATATCCCACAAGGCTGTTTTTTCAACTTCCTGAGAAAGTTCTCACACTATCCTAAGCATGCAAGAAGGTGCGCTTTCCTTTGTTCTTTATGATTTAACCAATTTCAACCACTTTTATGACCTACAAAAGAGATTAGCTAAAAAATGTCAAGTTAACATCATAGACATGATCTAATTAAATCAAGGGTCATTTTTCCAAAAGTCTGTCCATTTCTATCCTTAAAATAATCATTCTGAAAGGTTTGATGTTTGATTCACCAAATTAGGGAAACAGTGATTTATTGTTCGGTCACATCGTTTTACATGTGTTGAGGTGATGCGTGTTTTTGGTCTTGGGGGTGAAAATAATGCCCAAGAAAATGGAATTATTACTTGCTACATGAACAGCATTACATACACAAACTCAGAGGATGTGGGATTGCTGGTCATATCCGATAGTAAATAATTACATTTAAAACATTGCAACCCCAAACTCCTACCACTAGTGTGAAGAAATCAGAGCCGGCAAGTTTCCCTCAGTTTATTTGTTTACTAAGTAATTCATTTGTAGAATCTAAGTAATTAAATTATGGAAATTTCCTCTTATCACCAAATAATTACTTGTCAGTAAAATATCAAGGAAAGACCACATTCATTATATTGATTTTTTTCTAAATTTTTCATTCTGATTGGAACAGTCACACCACATCACATAAAAAAACAGTAAAATAGAAAACGGCATCAATTACATTCAACATTTTAAAAACAATTTAAAGTACTTACACACTGAAAACTGACATACACAGACTGCAATTAAAGCATTTAGTTGCTCAAAAACTACCAACAAAACAATAAAAAATTGATGCATAAAAATCCAATTATGGGTGAAATTAAAAAGAACTCTAGAAGGTGTAACACTTTCTTACTGATGAATGCCTTCTGATAGACACAAAACTGGATCATCTTCAGATAAATCTTTTCAAATTTTGTGGCAAATTTTTAGGCTAAGTTTTCTTTTTCAGTTTTATGTTCTTCAGCCACACAAAAGAATGCACTTTTTGATGTTCACTCCATGAACTATTAAAGATGTGTAATGTCATTTCTGAAAACCTGGAGTGTGCTTGGTGAAGGGCCATAGCTGCTAAAACCTGTGCAATAAGTGTGACATTATGAAGAATTAGGAAATTTGTTTTTTTAGGTGTTTAATACACTATCATTTTACAGTGCACTGCACCTCCTCCAAAAAGGTACATATTTATGCCATCCCTAAAATATTTTATGTTAAGTGTGTTTATGTGGCATTTATTTTAAACCAACCGTTCCAAGACCATCACTTTCTTTACTGGCAGATGATCCTTCCAAATCCTTCCAGAGTGTCCTTCTTTGGACATTTTCTGCTGGTTTGGATGAATTTTTTTTTTTATTTGCTTCCCATCAGTAAACTGAGAACTCAGCGAGGAGCTCACCATAGGTTTAACATTGAGCTAAAAATATTTTCTCCAAATCAGATTTCATTATTTTATGATATCATCATCATCTTCTTCTTCTTTTACTTTCAGCTGCTCCTGATAAGGGGTCAGATCAACCATCTCCATCTCCTTCTTTCCTCTGCATCTTCCTCTATCACACAATTGCATGCACATCCTCCCTCACCATATCCATAAACCTCCTACTAGGCCTTCCTTTTCCCCTCTTTCCTGCAGCTCCATTCACAGCATCTTCCTCCCAACACACTCAGTCTCTCCTCAGCATCCTTCTCCTAACACACTCAGTCTCTCCTCAGCATCCTTCTCCTAACACACTCCGTCTCTCCTCAGCATCCTTCTCCTAACACACTCAGTCTGTCCTCAGCATACTTCTCCTAACACACTCAGTCTCTCCTCAGCATCCTCCTCCCAACACACTCAGTCCCTCCTCAGCATCCTTCTCCTAACACACTCCGTCTCTCCTCAGCATCCTTCTCCTAACACACTCAGTCTGTCCTCAGCATACTTCTCCTAACACACTCAGAGTCTCTCCTCAGCATACTTCTAACACACTCAGTCTCTCCTCAGCATCCTCCTCCCAACACACTCCGTCTCTTCTCAGCATCCTCCTCCCAACACACCCAGTCCCTCCTCCGCATCCTTCTCCTAACACACTCCGTCTCTCCTCAGCATCCTCCTCCCAACACACCCAGTCCCTCCTCCGCATCCTTCTCCTAACACACTCCGTCTCTCCTCAGCATACTTCTCCTAACACACTCCGTCTCTCCTCAGCATCCTTCTCCTAACACACTCCATCTCTCCTCAGCATCCATTTCCCAACACATTCAGTCTCTCCTCAGCATCCTTCTCCCAACACAATTAGAGTTTCACCTCAGCACGTTCCTAAACCAATGCAATCTTGACTCTCCCTCTTTTCCTCCACAAGGTCCAACTTTAGCTGTCCACTAATACGTTTATTCCCGATTGTTATGATATCATATTATGAATTAACCTATAGAAGTCTGCCAAAGATGAATGTTTTCAGACTTTTGAGGATACTGTACATTTATACAGTGCTTGGGGAAACTTCATTTGGGTAAAAAAATGATTAACTCATTTCAGACATTTTCAGACATTCAGACGTTTCAAACGTTCAGACCTTTCAGAAATTCATACATTTACATGTTTCATTTTGACTGTGTTGTGCTAGCTGAAAACCTGGGCTCTTCGGACATATGACTCTCAAACAGAGATGAACTTCTTCCTATGCTGACAGATTCTGTTTGCATTAAGTAGCTCTCTCACAATTTTTCAGAGAGCTAAATGCCTTAAAAATAGCTAGAATTAGAGACTTTGCATCCAACTGAGACTTAGAGAAAGAAAACCTTATCTATGCCTTAATTTCCTTGGCAATGCTCTCGTCACCATGATTCTCAAAAATATTGATGCAGCTCCAGCTCATTCAAAATGCTGCTGCCAGAGTTCTAAATTACACCAATAAAAGAGAGCACATTACTCTAGTTCTCAGGTCCTAGCACTGGCTGGCAGGTTGGTACAGATTTCAAAGCATTACACATTGTGTACATGTCACTCAATGGTTTGGGTCTATGATATGTTTGAGGTATATATTCTTAGTTGGTCTCTTAGAACTGCATGAGCTGCACAGCTACTGAAAAGGTTTCTAAAACGAAAGATGGTGAAATTGTGTTTAGTCACTGTGCAATTTGCTGCTACAACAAAGTGCCCATCAACTTCGGATATGCAACTGTACCTTTAATAATCTCCTAAAAACTGCACAACTTTCCTCTACCTTTTTAAAAATATTTGCACTTCTATTGCACTTTCAATAAACTTGAAACTTGAAGGACAGGGGTTCCTCCCTATGCAGACAGATTGTACTTATTTTAAGGAGTTCCTTGGCGATTTTACAGAGAGCTAAAGCCCTGAAAGATTTCTGGACTTGATAACTGGTTGAGTTTTTAGTGGCTATTTTTAGTTTCTACTCTCAGGACTCTCAGGTCAGGTGTTTTCTAGCCTACTCCATGTCTGTTCATGATGAAGGAAGTGTCCAAAGGAGTCTGGAGCTGCCTTAAACCCTAAAATCATACAAAACATACGTCTTACACAATGAGTTTGATTATTTAGACACACTGTTAAGTGTGTTAGCGTGTAGTTCTGGACCAGTTCGATCTCTCCAGTGTTCTCGTGCTCGACTCCGCCCCGCGCGCGCTGTGTGGGGAAGGAGCGCGTGCGCAAAAGGATGTGTGTCAGAGGACTGGACCTCTTCATGCCTTCGGATTTTGAAGTACATTTGATCCAAAACGACTGGAAGAGCTTCAAAGCTATGGACAGATAAGCTAGGTAAGTCACCCACAACAGCCATAAAACAAATAGCAGACTTAGTTTTACTTTACAGTTAATGAAAACGATGTCATAATCAGACTCATGTAAAATCCCCCTCCCCACAACCCAGCTCTAGACTCACCAGGTTTTAGGATAGTCGGATGTGTTCTGGACCAAAACAACTGGAACATCTACAAAGCTATGGACAGATAAACTGGGTAATTCACCGCTAGCAGCCACATAAAATTATTTGACATTTTTTATTTTATGGTTAAGGGAAACGAATACAGTAGCAGACTTAACGTTCCCCAACAGCAATCTGTCTCACTCCAGCTCTACACTAACCAGGGTTTAGTTTAATCAGATGTTGCTCTTTCTGTCTCCTCAGTTTTAGGTATGGTAGAAGAGGAGCTGCTTCTGATGTCAGTGGGTCTCATGTCTCTTAAATGCAGAGTTTGGTCCAGTTTCTTCTTTTTGCTCCTCTTGGCCACTGGAGAACCTACAGGCAGCAAAGAGGTGAAAGGTGTGTAGCACAATCTCTAGGACCTCATGATTTGATGGGAACTCTGACATGATGTAATGTTATGTTTACTATCAGCCTCACATAAGAAGCCCATAGCCTGTGTGACTCACTGTGTTGTGTGTTCTCATATTTCCTAGAAAAAATATGCTCCATACAGTCAAGCAAAGATGTCCACATGGGCTCAAGCTTCCAGATCTTCTCCGTCTTCAAGAAGGAATGCAGCAAACAGATCAACAGAGATAATTTGCCCTTGCAACACACAAACTTGAATTCGACCACTGTGATTGTGAGCATTGTGAATTTGACCAGGACCACCACAGTCACCTGCAAGTGCGCTGAAGAGCCAGAGCCCTGTGGGATTGATATCACACCAGGCTGTATGTAAACTACTTAAACTCAGTACAGTATTCTATATATTTTTTTACTGTCCTAAAGTAACATTTGCCCTTCTTGAGGAAGTTTCTGAGTTGAACCTCTAACTGTTTAGTGACATGGCCTGTAAATGCTGAGCGTTATATAAACAGAGAACTGATGTGTGAGGTGCAGAAGTAAAGACAGGGCAATGGACAAGTATAACAGGGTGGAGGCTGTCAAAAAAACGTGTGATGTATACACACTGATCACAGCTCTCTGTTAGTTTTAACACATGCATATCACCCGAGTAAATTAAGTTTCAGAGCTTTTGGACTTATTTTTCAGATCCGCCTGATGTTCCACAGAACTTTACTTGTGAGCGGGAAGGAGAACATGGCAACGTGACATGCGTATGGAAAACAGGAAGGGATACACATATCCAGACCACATCACATCTGTGGTTAGTAAAATCAAATCACCTTTAGTAATGTGGGTCATATGATGTGTGATGTTTCATGTAGAACTGACTAACTACTGACTTCTAGTGTTTGTTAGTTGCACAAGCCTCTGAGATCCAACTGTTTACTGAAAAAAGCTCAAATTTGATCCAGTTTTGATTTTACAAGGTAGTTTTCCAAGTGTAAACAACTTTTCATGAGAAACCTACATACTGTTGTCATTTCCCAAGTGGGCTGCATTTTCCTATACTCAGATGTTTTTTTGTCTTATTTTCTCGTGTTGTGAATTTTCCATTAATTGGATAGATAAGAATGTATTTCTTTAATTTTCTCATTTTAAAATGCAGCTCTAACTGCATGTTTTTCATGTTACTCACACACAAACATACACACAGACACGATTTAATGTTACAAATTGTGAGACCTATATTATATTGTTTTACAGGGTGCAAGGGGACCCTCCTGTTGATTACCCAGTTGTTCACATAAATGGGTCATTTTCAGCCTCTTTTCCCATCCCAACCTCACAGACTCAGTTCTCAGTGCAGGTTAACGCCACCAACAGCCTGGGCTCAACAGCTTCAGACATCTTCAGCTTCAGGCTCGATGACATAGGTGCAGTAGGCTTAAAAATGGACTGGTACTTTACAGTTTATTTGAAAGTGTAAGGTTAACGTGTCCTATTTTAAAGAAATTCAATGTAATAATAATTCCAGCTTAATCTGAAAATTACATTACATTCATTTTGCGAAAGATTTTGCCCTAAGTGTCTTACAGTACGGAGAAATACTCAAGTTTCAGGAAGGTGTGAGAACCAGAGGGGAGTACTAAGTGCTAAAATCTTTATGCAAGAGTAATGCAAGAAGAGTACATAAGGAGAGGAGATGCTTTCTGAACAGATGAGTCTTCAGGAGGTTTGAAGCTAGACAGGGAATAGACAGCTGTAAAACTATAGAATTTAATGTAAGGAAAAGAGTAACAAAACTTGCATAGCTTTTAAAAAGACACAAAACTAGAATAAAGACATAAGAATATAAAAGCTAACTGTGTAAATGCATTTAAATGGTTTGTCTATAAGGCTTACACCAAGAATTTAAATGTAAGAATTTTACTGTAAGTATTTAAAGAGAGTTTTAATATTGCATGATCTTCATATAAATTCACTGGTTAGTAGGCGTGGTACGAGATCTCGCGAGATCAGATTTGTCTCACGAGATGCGCCTGGTCTCGTGAGACCCAAATTACGTCCTCTTCCCGTTCAAGCTTTCAGTAAATAGCAGTGCAAATGAGCCTGCTGTCATTGAGTGCGTTTACATGGACCCTCTTAATGCGATTATAATGAGATTTTGGCAATATTGCGATTAAACTTTTTCTCATG
>JBBMFX010380837.1:0-18089 GCA_037832545.1 Rhabdalestes septentrionalis
GCTGAAGGACTGGGGTGATGTGTTCTCTGGAAGGAGTGCGGGTTATGATTCGAGCTGCACTGTTCTGAAGAAGCTGACAGGATGTAAAATCTCTTTTCACTATGTTCTGGTTTTCTAACCAGTGCATAGTGCAAACAAACTGGTATTTGAAGGATTAAAAAAATAATTATAATGGAAATTTTCAAAATTCTCCACTTTGGCCAGAGTTTTTAAAAACCTTCGTTTGCAGTGACCTTAAACGCCATTTATGTGTGGACGAAAGGCCAAAACACACAAAAAACCCTCCATTTTCAGAAATACCCGTGTACGTGCGGACAAGGCCTTAGATTTAAATAAGAAACTTACCTCAAGGATTTGACTTCTGGAAAAACTCCAAAATTCCACATGGTTCATGAGCAATGTTCTGGGCGAGGCTTCTCAGATTAGCAGAATCTCTACTTCTACTACTCTACTTCTACTACTACCCATGGAGCCTGAGGAGTGTGCACCCTGTGCCCCATTCCTTTCTAACAAATCAGAACTGCAAAATCAGGACTGAATTACAAAATGTACATCACACACATTCAAGTATACACACTGCATTTGGCAATTAATGTTGTGTTCTCATGAATAGCCTCAAAATTTACCATTTTGAGGCTAAGCATGCCAACATTAGCTTCACCTCTTCAGTGAATCCTGCTCAGTCTGTGGGGCCCACATGCTGAAAAAGATCCAAGATTGTCCCATTACTGAAGAACAGTAAACCCTCATGCCTGAATGATAACCGCGCATTTAAATGACCATTGGTAACTGTGAAGATTTTTGAGGATAACTTTCCTCACAGACAGATTATATTTTGTGAAAGTTGGTGGTTTGGTCTCCAGTAAAACCACATTCAAGACAAGAGCTCCCTGTCAAATTTGCTGATGCCACAGTAGTGACGGGCTTCATCTGCAACAATAATAAGACAGAATACATTAAATAGGTGGATCTACCTCCAGCTGAATGTCAGAAAATGCAAGGCACAGGTGGTAGACTTCAGTAGAAGATAGTACCCCTCCTCATATGAATCCAGTAACTGTCTGTCTGATTGGCTACAATCATGTAAATCAGGATATGAACTGAAACATCACCAAATTTTCACTCAATTATAGATAAATAGATAAAGAAAAAACAGTTAAATAAATGAGACAAAAATATTTCACTTGGTCATTAATTTATTGAGAAAAATGATACATCTGTCAGTGGCAAAATATATGTGTGAACCCCTGTCAAGGTGAGAAGACCCCAGCCAAAAAATACAGAGGCATGCTTTGCTCAAGAAGAATCAGAAAAGTTTATTACACAATTGCAAATGTGGAGAGATCGGGTTCAGGGTCTCCTAAGAGATTCTGAAATCGTCTCCACCCTTCTGTTCTGAGTTACAAGTTTTATAGGAAAACTCCCATGAAGCATTTGTGCATTGTCATCTCCCTTGGAACCATGCCCAAATTAGAAAAAGGGAAGGAACTTCTCTTCCTCGGATGATCACCTTTAGCCTACATAATTTATCAAGCCAGGAATGCTTGACCATGAAGGAAAGCTTCATAGACTTACATGTTATGACTAGGAATTAGAGTCTGGCGTTGGAATGTACTTGGAACACAAGACAGCAGAATGTGGAGAAACATGTTTTTCTCCTGACTGACCATAAAGTTGCTTCTAACATGCATGGTATGGAGACTTTAGGTCCCTAACTTCTAACCTTAAGACTTCTGCTTAACCTTAAATGAATCACACAACAATCAGTAACTGAATAAATTAATCTCTGACTCACTGAATCACTGATTGAATACTGAGTGTGAATACATGTAAAGAAATAAATAATAAAGAAATAAATGAATAAAATGATTTAAATGTGAATTTCTCCAACATTCCCCTCTCAAACAATCATATATAATTGTTTTTCTAAATATACTAATCATATTTTCAACGTAGACTTAAAGAATACACCAGCGTATTTGAACAGTTTTCTCTTTTTTTTCACTCGTACTCTTGCAAGAAACAAAATTACTTTGCAGACACTAGAACTCACTTTAGCCTAAATAGAATCTGAATGAAACTCAAACTCATCCCATAAATATAAAACCCATTGTTTCTGAGTGATTTAAAAATGTACTGGGTGTCTACAATGAATGCATTTTTCTTGTCCTAGAAAATATCTATATAATTATCACTATATTGAAACAACAAGAATACTTTACTACCTTGCCAAATCAATAATATCTGAAGGTAATCTATTCAGAAGACCTTATTTTGTAAATTTCTCTGACATGACTAAATTTACCCATTATAGGTTTGCTAGAATATTCTAATAAGCCTCATTTAATTTCCTTATAGATAGTTATAGTTAAAGACTAAATTTGTCCTTGCTTGGAAAATTATCCATGCTTCTCTTTACACACTAATTTAGTGTAAAAGTACCCCATTTAAATTCTATTGATATAGTGCTTTATAACCAATTTGTCAGAAATTACTTTCTAGAATCTAGGGTCCCAGTCCCTAATGAGTGACAGAGGCGAGGAAAAACTTCCTGTCTCTGCAGGCAGAAACCTTGAGAGGAACCATGACTCACATAGGGAAACCCATCCTTCTCAGGTTGACCCAGACAGAAAGGATAATAAATCCTTGTGAACTTGAATAACAAGAGATCAATAGGGCCGGTGTCACCCTACCAAAATTACAGCTGAAATATTAGACAAAAATCCCCAGCAAGCTGAAAATAAATATAACTATGAATGTGTTACACATACGTGTAGATACGTGTAGGTTTGAACATATACTAAAATGAACATTTGAAACAAAATGGAAAAGTCTTTCTCCTTTTGCCGAGGATTGCTGTGACATTCGGGGGCACACCTACCATTGAGGAGTGTGCACAATGGGAAAGATAGAAAAAATAGATTTTCAGCATGAGAAATCGGAGGCGTGGCGTGAGAGCATGTGAAGACAGTCAGATGCGTGTGTCTCATGCTCATTGCGTGAGAGTTGGCAGCCCTGTTATTTCTACATTTTAACTAAATACTTGTGTTGGTCAGAATATTTCACTCAAATGTCCCTCTCTTGTGGTAAGCAAGAGGTTAACTGTCAAAAGACACAAAGAAATCTAAATCATTCTGCTCCTTGTGATTCGGCTCAAAAAGAGAATCACCCTCTGCCATGTACATGAAATCTTCCTTAATTTTAGTCATAGCCATTAACTGCATCTGGACCAGTGTATGATGACGTTTATTCATAGCGTCTAGAGTGGAAGACATTGCCCTGCGCACACAAGAGACCATAATAGGAGCACAACATGTAACTACCACTGCAGTAATCCCCATGGTTAAGGTAGAATGCAAAATCCACCCATACCCTGTAAACCTCTGGGTCAAAATATAAAAAAAATGAAGTAGGTGCTTGTGGTGGTGGACGGAATATACTTTTCATGTGCTGTACAATATCAGTAAGGTTCTCACTGTAGTCAGGAACATAAAAACAACAGGAAGTGTGCAAAACATTGCATACTCCTACTTCCTTTGCTAAGATTAAGTCTAATGATATTCTATTCTGCATAATAGCTTCTCTAATAGCTAAAACTTCGACATTTAGCAGGGATCCAGCCTTTTCAGTTTCATTAGCTTGGTGTAAAACTTCTCATGCTAACCCATTCATTTTATTCAGTGCTACCGTTGTCCCTCACCCAATTAGTAAAGACCAACCAATGTTTCCTCCAACAGAAGTCCATGGGCTGTCTAGTATGTACCCCTTAGACCTCTGTGGTGGAGATGCCACATCCCTTTTACCCAGCTCATCAGGCAAAAAAGTAGAAGGATGCTGGGAGCCTACTTTGGTTTTGGCTGAAATGTGAGGCATAACTATTGCTGCAGAACAGCACCCATACCACTTTTCTGGCAGATGTGGATATGCATGCTGCCCACAAATATACATCATCCCATTACCTGGAAATGTGTAGTTATCATTTAAACATAGTGCATACGAATCATACACAATTCCCTTATCATGCCAAACCATAAACTTTCAGTTTTCTTCTCCCAAATGATAAACTTTTGCTTACCCCCTGCACAGACAGTACTCAGCTCGTGGGTGTTCATAGATCTTGAAGGAACGAATCTGTGACAGCGCTTGTGGTTTACAAAAAGGATCAGTGTCAGAGTGAATTGCTGAAGCTGTTGGATAAAGGGTTCTCTTGAGGCTTACAACACTTCGCATTAGTAGCATCCATGTTAATGGAAGATGAAGAATCTTGTTTAATTGTAAACCCAAGACCTCACATCTCTGTCGAAGCACTTTTGCATGGTCCACAGTGACAGGAACAGAGATGAAAGTCTGAAAAAGATAGACACACCAGATGTTCCTGCAAAGTTAAAGCTGCTATGCAGGCCACATTGTTGCGACACCAGGTAGAATGTTTTTTATTGTTCTGGAACCCAGGTTCACGCTGACTAGCGTTGACACCAGGAGTCTAAGGGTTAACAGACCCAGAAGGAACCCTTCATCCTCCTCAGGTGACACGGCCTTGGACCTTCACTGTGGTTGGGGACGTCAGTAGCACCTGGAATGGCCCTTGCCACTTCTGTCTAAGGTCCTAATGCGAGATGTGTTCTGTCACTTCGCCTTTGTTTTGACCCCTCTTATCTCCCTGCACAGCATGGCTGGCTCCTTCACCATCTGCTTTTCCCTGTGGACAGAGGAACTGAGAGCAGTATTCTAAAAAAATAACAATTTCATGGCTATCCATACGTGCAATTTGTCTTTTTGTCTGTTACTCCCATAAATGATCTCCAAAGGAGTTAACCCACTATCAATCCGTGGTGTATTTCTCATTTCAAACAGAGTGAGTGGAAAACCTGGACCCAATTAAGGCTCGTAGTTTCACAGCCTTTGGCAAGTTTGTTATTTAGAATGCCATTCATGCGTTCCACAGCCCCTGCACTCTGAGGGTGGTACGCACAGTGAAACTTCAGATCAATGTTTTAGTATTTACTGAGTGCCTGTACAATTTGGTTCCTGACATGAGTGCAATTATCACAGGAAATTTTGGAAGGAATTGCCGATCTAGGAATCACTTCCCGTACCAGCACCAGAACTACTGATTATGCTTCTGCAGCCTTCACCGGGAACGCTTCGAGCCACTTACTGAACATGTCCACTAGGACTAAACAATAACGCTTACCCTTAGCTGGTGTTAGTTCAATAAAGTTAATTTGTGGATGGTCAAATGGAAAATTTGGAGGTGGGTGTGCCCCCACAGGAGCCGTCTGGCCCCGTGTTGGATTATTTCTGATGCACACCAAACACTTTGAACAAAATTTTGCTGCATAGGAAGTGAAACCTGGAGCAAACCACACTTTTTGTACTATTACAGTCATCCCTCCTTTCGAGAGATGTGTGTTGCCGTGGGAAATCTTTACCACATGGGAAAACACACCTCTGGAAGACAAGGAAGCTGTTGGGGAGAAGTCCACAGACCTTCATTAGTACACATGCGCCCCGCTCTATGACATTTTTTTTCCCAATGAACTCATAGAAATGGGAGAAACATACATACTCTGTATTAGTACACATACAGCAAAGCTTTACTTCATTGCACATTCACAAACAAAAATTATCTGGAAAATTTCAGACACAGGATTACTGATAAAAAGCACTAACACAGCCTTCATGCACATCGGCTGGAAGCATTCGCTGCTGAAAGGCTTTACTGCTGAAAGCATTAGCTGCTGGATCTAATATAAGAATTAATTACTAACAAATATTTTATTTTTTACCTTTAATCAGGATACTATGAGATCTAAATTTGACTAATTTAACTTGACTGATCAAAATATACACTCTCCTTTGGTCTAACACTTGTAGCTTAATGCTCATAATGGTTCTGAAAACCCCAATAGGAGTGGACTACAAGACGAAATAGAATTGTATAAAAGCCAATAATTCTCCTTCAGGTGGACTGTACTGAAACAGAGCTCAGTAATTGATTAATTATCTCATGCATATGTTTCTCTCAACTGAGAATAATTTGGAATAAATTTGTAGTTAATTCACAATGCTAAATTAGAACAGTGCCTAAATGACATTAATGTGATATGCTGTATAGTAACTTTACTGTGCCATAATTTGGACCTTTTGCTAAATTTGTGCCCTTCTCAGCAAAACTAGATAACATAGCGTAGTCCTTTTTTTCCTCTCTTTTCCAACACGCAAACGAATGGAACCTGTCCAAAAGTAAAGGGACACAAAAACTGTTCACCCTAATCACTTTCACAGGAAAACCAAAGATGCACCACACAGTTTCTACTTTGAAATATAAAACCTTGTGGTTTTGCCAGCTGCTTTGCAATGCAAACCATACCATATTATCACAGAACTTCTCAAACGATACACAACTCATTGCCTCAACACACCACTTCAAATTACCTTCTGATAAAATATTTTTCTTCCGCTCTCTCTGTTTCCATGTGTCAGTTGAACACGTTTACACATCAAATCTCTGGCAAAAAGGTTAACTGGACACCTTTTAGGGATTAGAATTTAGTGTTTACACAAGACTCCTAGAGAGTCTCTTTTTAAGAAAATGGAATTGGTACCAAGTAGTATGCTTTAATTACTTTCTCTGCTGGCACTCAGCAGAACACTAGAAAGTGTACCCTATTCAAAACAGAATTTATTCTTGTCTCAGAATGGTGAGATTAATGCTAGGACCTTAAACTGGCATTTTGGAAACAGACAATATATATAAAAATTTCTTGAATCTAATTCCCCAGGTTCTAATTGATATGATAAATTCTATTTACTCTTAGGTATGGAAAAACTTCCTCTGCGTATGCAAATTGGAAGTATACTGGCATGTTTTTGTTGGTTCAGTCTGTTTGGTGAACTTCATCTGTCCGTCACAAATATTTCACATGCCTTGCTTGGCATCCGCCATTTTCACAGTTCAGCACACACCTCCTCCCTCTTCGCTCTCTCTCTGCCCCCACCTCTCTTCTTCGCTCTCTCTCTGTCTTTCCGCTGCATCTCTGCCATTTTCACTGACAGAGACCGCTGAGATTCAGGTTTTTTCTGAATCAGGCTCTGCTTGGGGCTTTTGATTGGGGAGTGGTTGCTCTGGCAGGCTGACCCTCTCCGACTGGTGGGATTTCTCTGCCGGGACCGTTAGGAGCTCTGATTGGAACTTCTGATTGGTTTGGTAAATGCCTTTCACAACAGGAGGTAAAATTTGCCAGTGGAAGTGTGTTGGGTTTTTTTTACTATGTGGTGGATGATTCTAGAGGATGATTCTTAAGTTTCTGTTCCTCAGCTATTCTTCTGACCTTCTAATTTTATAGTTTATAATGTTTACACGACTTTGCTTCTTACATTTGAAATGCGGTCCAGCTAACGTCGGGTTTCTTAACTTTCCCTTCTCTTTTTAATATATATTTTTATTTTTTAACTGCCTCAATGAATCAAGATTAACGGACCCTTGCTTAGCGAAATCACACATTTCTAACCACAAGTTGAAATAAGCCACTACTTCTCCGTACAAACGCTGCATACGATTATACAAGGAAGTACAAACAGGAATTTCTAACTCACACACACCCGTAACCAAAACAGATGCGCCTACACTCACACACAGATTCCAAAACTCCTACGCTTTTGCACACACATATACAGATAACCAAAACAAATGCATCTACACACACAGACTCCAACCTCAGCGCTTACACACACACATAGATCCACACATACATACACGCACACACCCATTTATACACAGGCCTATTTACCAGGGGAAACCTGTAAGCGTGTCACCACAAAGTAGTGGGGTTGGGACTTAAACCCAGCACTTGTGCGCTTACACAAAGATTACAAATACAAACACATACACACAAAGCCCTCCACAAGCAATACCAGCTCGCGGACCTCCACGTGCACCCACAGTGTTACACGTGACTAGATACTGTCCAGTAGCGACCCATACCTCAGTTTGGCACCACTTATTTCCAACTGGAAAAAAGTCCATGCAATTTGCTGCCAGAATAACGCCCAAACTGAGAGTACTCTACGCTCTTCTCCTATTTTCGGACTCAAACCATTTTCGGTCTTTCAACCCAGAGCTCCTTTCAAAACCTTTTGCTCACAACACAAAATTACGTTTTTGAGCAAACACTTTTCTCACCTATTAGGTGGAGGGTTGGGCCCTTAACCCCCAAAATTTCGCTCTTAGCGCTGAATCGTCCACCGGGGTCCTTTTTTTCTCCTTCCCTGAACAGCTTTTATTTGACGGGGGTTGAGAAACGAGGTGGTACCAGTCCTCAATATCCCTTGATGGAGGCTTCAGACGTGAGGTCCTTTCGTGGGTTGCCAGATGTCAAGGTGAGAAGACCCCAGCCAAAAAATACAGAGGAATTCTTTGCTCAAGAAGAATCAGAAAAGTTTATTACCCAATTGCAAATGTTGAGAGATCAGGTTCAGGATCTCCTGAGAGATTCTGAAGTCGTCTCTCAAGAGTCCCCGAAGTCATCTCCACCCTTCCGTTCTGAGTTACAGGTTTTATAGGAAAAGTCCCATGAAGCTTTAGTGCACCGTCATCTCCCCTGGGACCATGCCCAAATTAGGAAAAGGGAAGGAACTTCTCTTCCTCAGATGATCACCTTTAGCCTACATAATTTATCAAGCCAGGGATGCTTGACCATGAAAGAAGGCTTCATAGGCTCACATGTTATGACTAGGAATTAGATTCTGGTATCGGAATGTCCTTGGAACACAAGACAGCAGAATGTGGTAGGAGAAACATGTTTTTCTCCTGACTGACCAGAATCCTTTTTCACCATAAAGTTGCTTCTAACATGCATGGTATGGAGAACATAGGTCGCTAACTTCTAACCTTAAGACTTCTGCTTAGCCTTAAATGAATCACACAACAATCAGGAACTGAATAAATGAATCACTGAATCACTGACTCACTGACTGAATACTGAGTGTGAATACATGGAAAGGAATAAACAATAATAAAGAAATAAATGAATAAAATAATTAAAATGTGAATTTCTCCAACACCCCTATTGCAGCAATAACTGCAACTGAACATTTCTAGTAACTGTTGAGTCCTGTCCATCGGCTTGGAGGAAATTTAGTCCATTCCCCTCTACAGAATAGCTTCAGCTTTGGGATGTTGGTGGGTTTCCTTGCATGAACTGTTCGATTCAAGTCCTTCCACAACATCTCAACAGGATTAATGTCAGTATATTTTATTTATTCTTCCTACAATTTTTTGTTAGAAAGACTTAGGATCATTGTCTTGCTGCGTGACCCACTCTTAGTTCATGGACAGATGTCCTGACGTTTAGAAGTTGCTTGTGTATTTTAATTGTTCCATCAATGATGGCAAGCTGTCCTGGACCAGATGTTGCAAAATAGGCCCAAACCTTGAAACTATCACCACCATGTCTCACAGATGGGATAAACATTTTTGATGGAATTGTCCTTTCTCCAAACATAACCCTTCTCATTCAAGTTATAGTTTTTCTCATCCATTGACAAGACAGTCTTCCAATAGCCAAGCTTGTACACATGACCCTCTCATGACCCTCTGTAAACTGCAGACAAGCAGCAATATTCTTTTTAGAGAGTAGTGGCTTTCTCCGTGCAACCCTGCCATGAACATCATTGTTGTTCAGTGTTCTCCTGATGGTGGACTCATGAGCATTAACATTAGCCAGTGCAATAGATGCCTTCAGTTGTTTTACAGTTACCCTGGCATCCTTTGTGACCTGGCAGACCATTACATGCCTTGGTCTTTGAGAGATCTCAGTTGGTTGACCACTCCTGTGGAGGGTCACAAGGGTCTTAAATTTCCTCCATTTGTACTCAGTCTTACTGTGAATTGGTGAAACCTTTTTCAGCCTGATGAGCATCAACAACCATTTTCAGTAATTTCCTTTGTTTTTGCCATGATACACTTCCACAAACATGTGTTAAAACTTTGACAGATTTGTGTTCTTAAAATAACACAGCTTGCCTCTCACACCTGTTTGTCATCCCACTGATTGAAAACTCTAATTTCACCTTCAAATTACCTGCTAATACTTAGATATTTTGCCACTCATTTGCCACTAGATATTTTTACACAATAAATAAATGACAAGTGGAATATATGTCATTTATTTAACTGGGTTCTTTTAATCTACTTTGAGGACTTGTGTGAAAATCTGATGATTTGTCAGGTCATATTTCTGCACATATGTAGACTATTCTAAAGGATTCATACATTTTCAAGTATCACAATACCCCTGATATCACACTTTCTCTCTGACACATATTTTAAAGGTGACTTACCAATCCTCTCTCTTTCCCCATATATTACAGAGGGGATTCAATCATAAAATCTACTTTTTAAGCAATCTGTACTGCCCCTGATCATGTGATCAATTGAAAACTACTGTTCTGCATTCCTCATAACAAATAAATGTTATGCTTCAATTAATGTATTGACAAACCTGTCACAAAGTTTTGCCATTTTCCACCCTTGGGGTTGCTTCCAGATGCAAGGCATCAATAAGCAGTGATAGTTGTTGCAAAGCAGCAATAATTTATTAAATGTCAATCAAGTCTGCCAGCATGTTATTGTTTTATGTTCAGGCAGATACAGCAAGTTTGGTGTAGCTTTAAAAAAAAAAAAGGTAAATTTGAAAATTATTTTGAGCCACATCTCCTCCAAGGTAAGTAATTGGAAAAAATAACTTATTTCCTAACTTATTGCTAATATTTTCTATTTTTCCCAGCACAGGACAAGTTTATTCCTACTAGGAGGAAACAAGTAGTTAAAGTGACTGACAGAACACAAACCCTGGAATAAAAAACAATGGAAGGTGGCCCCTCTTCCCACAAAAAAGGCCCAATCACTGCTTGTGAGTTTGCTGGGACAGTCTTTAAATGATCCTGAAGGTTAAGAAGAACTCAAGACCCCCTTTATAAGGGCAAAATAGGAAATGAACAGGTACTGCAAAGCTTCATCCCAGTCTTTGACTGAGGACCCCTTGAATTGGTGGTAGGTACACAAGGTCACTTTTACTCTACACTTATGGCTGTCAAATTCATACTAATGTAACCCTGGCACAAGTGTATGCAGAGCATGTAGGAGATATGGCCACTGCAAAAAGATACACTCTCAAACCAGAGAATGTTGTTTAACTGGTGTTCATATTCAAAAGCCCCAAATGCTGAACATTGATTAATGTTGTGCACTTTTAAGAGGTTCTGTGGTGGAAAAATCACATTTGATTCATTTTGTTGCTTCATTATTCATTTGACTCATTATTCATTATTCCTTGTTTGATTCATGGATTCATCTTTATTTCTTAAGATCATAGAGTTTTCTTTTCATTGAGACGTGGAGTAATTAAGTTCGAAGTGTAAATGTATGTGTTAATCATTTTCTTGAAATACACCAATGAAGGGTTGCGATGACCTGTTGTGAAAGTTATATGATCCTGTTTTCTAAATGTAAGAGCTTCTAGAAAGTCAAAATGTTCTAGGTTTATCATCAAGCTATCTGTAGTCTGTACCTCTTGCGTTATCTTCGAAGGAAGTTTATATGGTGATCCCTTAGGTTGCCAGGGAGATGCCAAGTCGTACGAGGGGTGGTGATGTGCCCTGCCCTGTCTCCATGCATGATAAGAACTTTTACAATGTCCTCCAATGGGCTTTGGACACTTAGAAGTCGGGTCTTCTAAGATTGCACAAGACAGAGGGGGTATAAAGCCTTGTATTCAGTATGTGTACTTTAGACAGACAGACAGATAGACTGAGTTGAGGCCAGACTTGGGCCTGCCTCAGGTTTGTGGTCTGATTCTGTCTCCATTTGCAGATGAGAAAATAAATATTTTCCTGATTCTTTGAGCAAGACACTCTGTTCGTTTTTATTCGAGTCTCTGCACCCAAAAAGGTTTTTGTTGACCTTGACATGTACCCACTGTCCAGTGCTGTTATTTTATGTTATAGATATTATTTAGTATATCATAGCACTGCAGAATGTTTTGTTTTTGAAGACTGATTATATTCATCCAAGATGTAATCTCTAATGTATTTTTGTTGACAAATAAGAACGAGACTAAATGTGGTTTACAATATAAAAACTGTGCTAAAGTGTCTCTTCATTTTCGTTGACTAAAACAAGACGAGACATTATTTCCTGTGCGATAGGGAGGAGAGAAAAAAGTAAAGGACGCTTGATGTTACGTCCCAAAACTTTCATCCATTGTGCGGCACTGTGAATCAGACTTTAGATTCTCTGCTCGAACCCGAACCCGGTCCGATATTGCCTGTCCCCACCCTCGGGTCAGACCGGGCCGTGATGCAGCATTTGAGTTGCTCAGAGCACCAGCAGCGCGGGGTGTCAGTTTATAAATGCACCCACAGTTCAGAGCATGTGTTATGGCCCACGTATAAAATTTTACTAATTACAGTCAATTTGTCGGGTCGGGCTGGTTTCAGACCCAAGTGCGCAGGATTGGGTCATGTAGGTTTTCATTTTTTGGGCCTGATCTGGGTTCTAATGTAAATTAAATGTATCTAGAGTGGGACACCTTTTTCCTAGATTTTCCTCCTTTAAAATTGGGTGCGTCTTATATTCCAGAGCGTCTTATACAGCGAAAAATACGGTAATATTAGTTACAATTTCTGTTTACAACTTCAGGTTTTAAAAAATAAAAACGGGAGCTTACTCACTGCTTGTATTTGTATTTGAAAACATAATGTGAAATAATATAGAAACGTTCAAGGGATGCATTGTGACACATCGAGATTTCGAATCGAATTGTTGACATTATAATCATAAAAGAATCGAATAGTGACACCAGTGAAGGTTCACCCAAATTTTACTTGCTCACAGATTAGCAGATTGACATTATTATATGAACAGTCACAATTTGTAACACTGTAAAAAGTGCTCCAAACTATATTCTCAATAACTGATTTCATAAATTACAAGTTCAGTGAGAGTGAAAGTCCTAAAACTATTTCCTTGACGGTTTAATTTATTCCAGGCGAGCAATGTTGTAACTGGGTGTCATGTCATGGCAAGCTCTGAGTAATTACAGCACAAATAATTCACTGATGAAGGAGAGTCACACATTACACTGCACGGTGAGACTGAGGAATTAATGAGAAAGGCCATTCTTCACTAAGACCAGCACCGATACTCTTCCTGCCATCCTCTCCAGAGGACCCCCTAATTCAATTTGGAGGATCAATGGTGGGATCGTTCCACTGACTCTTCATTTCTCTCTCACTCTACCATTTAACAAGAGGTTTCACAACATATAGAGTAATAGAATGATTTTGGATATTGGATGTTGCATTGTGATATTACAAGTCTTTCAGCGTTGTCCATTGTCCTAGCTGCTAAGACATGACATGGCATTCATCTGCTGATCTGACATTTTGAAGATTATTAAACTACTTTTATCAGTCATCTATTTTATCAATCCAAAGACCCAGAGAATATCTGAATGATAAGCAATATAAGTGGCAGTATGGAGGGTGCTAAGCACCTTGTCTACTCTTAGTGTGGCATGCTTCCTTTAACCTCTCTCTCCATTATTAATAATAGTCGATATTTTACTTGCAGTGTCAGGTTCATATTTGACAGACAAGGTTTTAGAGTTTGACAAACACATCCAGACATTAATACAGCTGGGTGCAAACTCCAAAGGTGAGGTTCACTCTTTAGTTTGGGCTACTAGGTACCAGGATAACCTCCAACCATATATGGTAATGGTCAGTGTGTCTTCCCAGGGAACATGGGTGTTCAATTCTGTGTCACAGTGTATGCCTATTTAAAGGTGTTTAAAAGGTGTGTAAATCAGCCCAGATTTTGTCCAATGTTGTTAAATGCTTTGACTACATCCCAATATGATGTGGGTGTTGAACTGCTGTATATACGAGTGGTGCTCTAAGGTGGGTTTAATTCAGGGGTGGGCAACTCCAGTCCTGGAGGGCTGTAGTCCAGCACGGTTTGGTGGTTTCCCTCCTCAGAAAAATCTGGTTCAACTTGCCAGTTAGTTGTCAGGTTTAGTGAATGTGTTTGAGGGGGACTACCATCAAACTGTGCTGGACACCGGCCATTCAGGACCGGAGTTGCACGCTCCTGGTTTAATTGATAATTGGTCCTCGTTTGAGGGCAATCCCAGCTTCTTGGTTTGAGACAATATCCACCCATTGTGGGAGGGTGTTGCTCTCATTTCTTGCAGCAAATAGCCTGTTAACAAGCTAGGAGTGAAGCTCAGACAGGAGCTGCTGACAAACCAGACTGGAGACTTGTAAACCAACTGTCTGCTAGCTGTCTTGAATCACCACCTAGGTCCCACTATATCAAGACCATGTGTTCTAATAATTTAATCTACCATTCTGAAACAAACTGCAAACTCAGCAACTAATGCTGAGATTGCTTAACATCAGATTGCTCACCCTGTTAAAGAGAATGAAATAATCAATTATCAGTGATCCTCACTCACTTATAACTGGTGCTGAATTCATCTTAACACAGCTCCAGGATTAATGAGAGCTACCGGAGAGGAAAGAGCCATTTCAACAATCCATCTCCGGAATACCCTTTTGAATAATGTTCAAAACTCTGACAGTCTCAGTTTTTTAGTCTAGGCTTTAGTCTGATCCAGACTTAATATTTCCCTTTAGATGAAGGGCGAAGAAATGGGAGGTGATCGGCACAGAAAATTCTAGTGTACTCCTCATGTTCAGGTTAACTCGGTCCTTGACAGGTGCTGATGCTTTCCACTCTCCATGTGATCCTCACCCTCCAAGAGTAGCTCTGGCAGATACTGTTCTTCCTGTTGATGTGGAACTTAGACTCTGAAACTACTCCCCATTCAGACTTAAACAAAATCTACCTCTATTAACTCTTACCTGTTCCTACTCCATTAGCCAAAGTTCTGCTTTGATTAAATATATAAACACATGCCTTCATATGGTAGTTATCTCCATTGAGACTCTCCTTCTCACTCTCCAGGTTGACCAGAAGAGGGTGTTTTCCCTTTTGGTTCCTCTCAAAGGCTATTCTTCCTCCAGGTTGACTCAAGGATATATACAACAAACTGTGCAGAATCATTAGCAAGAATGACCTTCAGGTTATTTGTGGCTTAAAGTGTAGACACTAAGTGGACAAGCAGATTTGTACTCTCATCCTCATAATAAAATACCAGTGTTGAATTGTGCCTTTTCCTATGATCAAGTACTCTAACATGTAACGATTTAAGTTCCAATTAATTATTTTATTTTATTGTTACCCATTTATTTTTAAAATGACCAATTTGAAACGTGTAGTGGATTTAGTGGATCATAGTGTAGTGGATCATATTGATCCACGGACATACTTTGCATGTGCGTGTCCTGCCCATAATGGCTTTGAATATTAACATTTCAGGACACCCATACCAGTAAATGACTCATTTGTCTCAGGATCTAATCCTACTAAAATGCAAGTTATAGGAAAAAAAGACTTCAGAGAGGAAAGAGCATCTGCCTCCTTTAAGCATGAATGTATGACATTTCTTTAAAATTATATTTACTGGGACTGGCTCATTCTTTTAAAATAAACAACTAAAGTCACTATTGAATTTTAAATATTCTATTGGACTACAGGTACATTTGTTTGTTTTAGAGATTAATGTTATCACCCCAACAGTGCAGATTCTTCGTTTGGCTTCCACTTTGTGCATATTTTGTAAGGTATTCTGGCTAATGAAAAATAAGAGTCAAATACACAGGATTTCCAGAGAGATAAGAATGCCTTTTCAATGCTGAGCAGTCATGATGGGCTGCATGGGCATATTTTAGAATGCAGTGCGGTGCGGGCTTCAGGCCCATGGGTTATGCCCAGTCTGGGACACATGAGATAGCAGTGGTATCAGATGTTTTTTCGGGAAAAAGGAGGACGGCATAAATTAAGTTGGAGGGTTTGAAATGTCAGCCACACTTTAACAAAATACACACTGAAAATACCTTCTCAGTCACGGTCAGATGGTTTTCCCTTTTGGTTCCTCTCAAAGTTTATTCTTCCTCCAGGTTGACTCAAGGATACATACAACAAACTGTGCAGAATCATTAGCAAGAATGACCATCAGAGCTGAGAAGGTCTTTTCAGTGTGTATTTTGTTAAAGTGTGGCAGACATTTCAAACCCTCCAACTTAATTTATGAACAACGTAAGATTAAAACCTCCTTTATATTATTGTGTTAAAATTAAACAAAAATGCTGCAGTGTTGCATTAAAAATTGGGAATTTTTTCCAGTGAAGCTGCTGTTTAGGAGATGCACTGTTTTGTTAAAATAATAACATTACTGCAGGACATTTGTACATTTTCATATTGCAAATACGTATTTATTAAAAATGTCTACTTCTAAATCACAAATAATAAATCTAACAAATTTCATAACATTTACAGTCTTAAGGAATAGAGCAACTAAGTGATTTTCTGAGTGAAATCCACACTCGTGTTGTGTGCATTTGTTTGCGTGTGTGTGTATGAGTAAACAGAAAACAGAGGGAGGGAGCAAGGGCGAAAGAATAGTAAAGATAGCACTCACATGTTTTCCACATGAGTGCAGAAAAAATGTGTGAAATGTGATGGTGACAAAGAGAAAATGGCATTGATTTCTTAACAAACCATTGTAGTAAAATACATTGTACATTAATGAGATCAGCAGAGCTTTCAGCTTGTCTGACTGGACTAGTCTGTACTGCAAATCTATGCTTTAAACCGAGAATGACCAGCTTTATAAAACTAATGGTAATTAGCTTTACAAAGAAGTACAAAAACAACTTTCAGATTATTAAGAGGGACATATTGCCTGCAAAAATAAACCATTGAGTTTAGATTCTACAAAGGAAGTGTAAACATACACACAGACAAATAAAGTAGTTTTACAGCATTTGTTTCGGAAGTTAAGCTACACTACGTGGTGCCCATATATTAAAATTCAAATTCACATGATTTTTTTTCTGAATATCTGAAGTCCAGTCCATTATCTTCACAAAGGTTCTGTGAAAGTTTGGAGGGAAATTCGGATTGGGAATTGAATCCATACTGCTGCTAACCATCCTGTCCACCTGCTGTTGAAAAGGAAAGACTTGGTCGCCTTTCCTACTCAAAGGCTGCTAACATTAGCATTAACAGTGGGCTACTTTTATTGATAGCTGTAAGCGTTAACATTAACATATATTTTCTTTAGCACACATATGTTATGTTTTTGCTGTTATAACAGTGATGCTGTGTTTGAATAGGGAACACAAAGCAGAGCGGATATGGGTCCCAATATGTGGAGAGTTAATTTAGAGTAGCACTTTAAGCTACAGTTAAAGAATTGTTTGTTGCCACAAGCTGCAAATTTCATTAAAAGTTTAATAGGACATTGTCGTATTTTTTATTTGACACATACCTTAAACACTTCAAGCTGTAAGACTATAATGGTTGTTTAAGAGCAGCTGCATGCTGGTGCGAAAAACTATGTTTACATCCAATGTACACACGACCCAATTAGTTGACTAATCGCAAAATTACTGGTGACTAGTCAACAATCAAAAAAATAATTTGAGGCAGCCCTAGTTCAGATCCAAAAGCATAAAACTGTAACACGTTCCCTGTCTGTTCCTTATTTCTTGTGTTTTTTATGTCCTTGATTTTTCCTGTTTTCTTGTCCATGATGTTATTTACATCTGACCTATATTATGTCCCTTTATTTTGTCTAGACAGTGTTCGTTCTATGTTAGTGCCCCAGGTTTGAGTTTGTTTATGGAATCTGGATTTTTGTTACAGTGTTTGATTAATTTTTGTCTCTGTATTCAGCTACAGTGCCCCCCCACCACCACCCCACCATGATTTTGCTACTGTGAAAAGTTGGGAGTGTATCTCTTTTTGCCCTGTGACCTTTTACCATGATTTTTGGTTAATAACCTCTGTTCTTAATGAATACTCTTTTTGGATGCCATAATACAGGGAGTGCAGAATTATTAGGCAAGTTGTATTTTTGAGGAATAATTTTATTACTGAACAACAACCATGTTCT
>JBBMFX010381056.1:0-18089 GCA_037832545.1 Rhabdalestes septentrionalis
TCAATAGTTTTCTGTGAGAAATACATGATTTTCTAGAAATATTTCAGGGGTACCAACAATTTTGTCCACGTGTGTAAATCCATTTTTTAAGCCTATTGGTGAAACTGGTGAAACACAGGTGGCCAGGGCAGACAAACACACACACACACACACACACACACACAAAGATTTAAAACTTTTCCCTGCTGTGTTTCACTGCTCGAAGCATGTCTGTCCAAGACTTTTTTCTTAGTGTGTTTGTTTTGTCAGTCTTTTCAGAAATGAGGTCTGTGTGACCTCAGAAACACATTCACAGGTCAATCACCCTCCATCCGGACTGTCTCAGTCTGGACCTGGAACACTCCAAAAGGGATCATGCGGGAAAATAGGAAAAGACCGCAGAAAACGAGAGAAAACAAAAAGTTACGCTGCTGATGGGTCACGAACTGCAGAGAAACCAAATATTATCAAAAGCCATTTCAGAAACGGATAATCAGATTTCCTCTGGAGGAGCAAGCGAGGATTTCTGAGATATTCCAGTTATACATGGCTCCTTAACATGGAAGGGCAAAAGTTATAGCATTATTTAGTCAAGTTTATGAGCAAAAGTTTTGAGCCACCCCTAATTTCCTCATATTTCCCCAGATTCAGACATTCTTGTGTTTTTAATGCAGTCTTGAGGAACAGTTTTGGAGGCTTCCTGAAGGACTGGAGAACTTTCAGGCCAGTCCCTGAGCTTGAGTAGTTGTAGAGGATTTTTTTTTTTGTTTAGCCACGCAGTGACCTACATATGAATCACTCAAGCAGAGCAAAGACCATCTATCTTAAGGTCTGAACCATTGATGAAATAGGTGCATGTGATTCCAGATCAGGCGGTGATCAGTATACTGGTGGTGCTGAATGCTGAGTGGTTGCAACTCCTTTATCTAGGCTCCATGTATCTTTAGGTAATGTGACACTAAAACATTTGTTCCCATTTCTTTCAATCAATCTACTCAATATGCCAACGATGAGACAGTTTGACAGGTAGAAAATAATATTTTTGTACAAACAAGGTAAATTAAATCAAAATATAAAGAAAGAATTTTGCACAGAAATTCTCCAACAGATTATAATTATGTCATAAATGTCAATTATATCCAAATTAATCCCCCATCTCGAGAACATACACACATATACATACACACACACACACACACACACACACACACACACACACACACACACAAATACACATGCACACAGAAAAACCCAGCAGTGGCTACACATGTTATCGTGAAAAAACAATCAAACAAATTTCAGGAATGACATGAGAGATCTGAGGCTCTGAAGAGAAGCACCTGAACACAATTAAGCCGTGGTTTATATTCAAGCTCGCTTTCTGCCTTTTTTGTGTGAAAATTCGAAGCCAGAGGGATCAGCTAATTATGGCACGTATTCATTTATGTAAACAGACCAATTGATTGAACAATTTTCTCTACGACGTGTTAACGGACTGAAAGCAACCCTGTCAGGGAGAAGCTAAAAGGCTTCATCACTTAATTATCAGGAAAGCACTTGCATTCGACACACATTGGCCACTTTATTAGAAACAGCTGTCTCGTGCTTCCACTCACTGGCCACTTTATTAGAAACGCCAACCTTGTGCTTCCACTTGCTGGCCGTTTTATTACAAACATCTTGAGCTTCCAGTCTCTGGCCTCTTTACTGGAAACGATCAGAGTGTGAATTTGTGTTTTTCTGTGTTTTAGTGATTGAGGCCCACAGTCCTGGGGGGAGAAGAGAGGAGCTTGTCTTCAGCTCCACGGGTTCATACACATTGATCAACAGCACTGTGGACTATCAGAGAGGAAACGAGAGACAAACTCTGCGCTGCCATGGGCCTCTGCCTGCAGACTTCACCATTAAGGTGGGTGATAAATAATTCTGAGGGGCCAACTCATCCACTGTGTTTATATCTTAAACACTTAATTATTCAGAAATTCTGAGAAATGGGTGAAATTCCACTTTAAACAGAATCATAACATGGTAAACCCACTCAGACACTCCATAACCCCTCAGGAAGGAACACACTCTCATAACATGACACTATACAGTGTGAGAGTGTGTTATTTTGGGAAAAATCTGTTTGACCAAGGGTTCTCAAATGAATACATAAGATAAGATATGACCTGTCTAATTACCACTGTTATGACCGAGGTCAGAGTAGGTGAACCCGATTCAGATGTGCACAGTTCACAAAGAAGACTTTAGGTCCTCACAGAGGGATGAATAATATTCTTTTTTCCAGTTTTCCTTCTCACAGAATGAAGTTTGGTACATTCTAAAAGTATCAGCATCTGCGATAAAAAAGCCCACCCTTCAGGACGAGCTTTAATTACAATCTCTGAATTGTTGCTGGAGCCTCTTTATTCTTCCAGTGATATGAAATGCGCAGAAATCTAATGTGTGTCTCTCAGAAAGAGTGGATCTGTAAACACAGCAGGATCAGATCTCGCTCTGATTGCGTGTTTGGGTTGTATTTAGTGTGATGCTCAGATCAGAAGATGCCACATTTTATGATTATTTGCTGCTGTCACTGCAGCTTAGAGCGGATCTGAATGTGAACAAGATTCATTTCTACTGGCGGATGAAGCAGCATAATGATGCTGGATTTGGGAAAAAACATTGTTGGGACTGATACGTGCTGCGCTTCACATGAAGACGATTACATCAGAGCTGGACCACCGCCTGAAGAGCGGATGTGTTACAAACTGTAAACACCAGAGTAGTTTGGATTTGAGAGTAACTGAATATTTGGCTGAATATTTGATGAGGAGTCTATTTATACCCTACTCATCAGAAGTGTAGGGACACATAGCTTTTTTGGCAAAAGGGACTGCTCAGGGCCTTCTGGGCTTCCAGAGAAGGCGTAATAATATCTGGGGACAAAAAAACACTTTCTATTTTGTTTCCTCCAATATCCAAGCGAATTGTATATTTGTAGGCTGATGTCATAATAATCAAATATAAAAAAACAAAACAAAATAAGGCAGATATATTACCAATGCCAAAGTCCTTGACAGGTATACACAATGCACATCAGGCCCAATAAATAAAGCAGTTCAGTCCAACACAATAAAACTGAACTGGCTCACCCACCATCAACAGAAAATACCAAATGAAGATGTCTAGATACATTTTCCCAAAAGGCAAAGAGTTACCCGAAGGGCAATCATCTTGGAATCCTGTCCCGTGAATTCCTTAGACTCCAGATTAAAAAAAAAATCCAATCCAGAGAAGTTCCAAATCCCAACGGATAAAATAAATCCATCACTAACATCACTTAACTCACTGACCCACAACAACAGGCAACAGCCATGAACACATCTCTCTCTGCAGACTCCCTCCTCCCTCTCTTTTTTCCCACTTTCCCTCCAAAAACCTCTTTTTGAGTTTGCTTTTGAGTATGGAGTCCAGCAGGCGTCAAAAGGAATAAGAGAAGCAAACGGAAAGTACAAATTAATTAAGCATATCACGTCCAGAGAACATGACTCTTTCTGTAATTATTAATCAGATCAATTGCTTGAAGCAGAAATATGTCTATTGAAATGGTGGAGTGAACTTCACCTAAACACTACTGAGACCCTCACAGTCTTCAGATAGGGACTCTGAGAAAGTCCTGGTGGTTCTTCTCTGTGTGCTACAGGAAGGTCCTATTTGTTCCTTCCTCTTTGATTTGAGAAGATTCTTTTTGTTCCTCTGTGTGTGATCTGAAAGTGTCATGGATGTTCCTCTCTATATGATCCAAAAGAGTTCTGGTGGTTTCTCCCTGTGTGATCTGAGAGGGTTCTGGTGGTTCTGAGTTATGAAGTTATGAAGGAGACAGCACACCAGACTCGGGATCGGCTGTCCATTTCACTGGAAACACAAAGGGGAATGGGAAGACAAGCACCAATCACAACACGACACAAATTACAGATAACAGAAAGACGTACACAACACAAGTGCAGAACTAACAGGCCAAGCCCCGGTGATTACAAATTGTAGGCGCGCTCGGTAGTGATGCGCGGGTATTTTTCCAACCCGCGGGTCCCGCTTTTATGAAATTATTTGGCCTGCCCCAGCCCGCCCCGCCCCGCCCCACTCTATCTATTTTTACAACCTGCACCCGCGACCATAAGATAGACATACTAGGCATTGTAATTCAATTGAAAACAGCCTTTATTTCAGCCTGAAAGTGCTCGGAAACACTGCCCTGTAAACTGTCAACAACATATGATTATGAATATGAATGATAAATCAGGTCATATTAATAACAAGATAATGATACACATTTTAAGCTATAGATTGGATTTTTATTTAATTTTGTTTTTACTGACCCGCCCCAACCCGCCCCGCAAATAAACTGACAACTTCTTTACCTGCCCCGACCCGCGCATCACTAGCGCTTGGTGCCGCTCAGAACATAAACAAACCAACCCGTGGAGATGCAGGGGGCGTGAGATCAGTTCTTCGGTGAGGGATCCCGCCCGCTAATGAGGTAACGAAGGTGGCGCAAATGGGACACCAGCTCACAGATTGCCGCTAACACTGTAATTGGATTTTATGTCCAGTGTTTAGCACGTTCTTTAAGTTCATTGTCTAAAATATGAAAAGATTTTTTAAAGTTGAGTAAGTTCACACAAAATCTGTTTTGTCTTTTTTCCATCTCAGCTGAAGTATGCTGCCCCCAAAGACACAGTGATGCAGTTCATGTTCTACCAGCCTATTCGCTACCAGTGGAGAGAGACGGATTTCTTCCCATGTTCCGTCACCTGTGGAGGAGGTACAGCTGCATCTTCAGACTTCTTGTGTTGACATTTCTTTGATGATACGTCTTAGAAACAAATGGAAAAAGGTGATTTGAACCTGGGAAAGCTTTCAGGCTAGTCTCTAAAAAGTGAGTGGGGAAACACGCAGGGTGAAGGGGGTCCGGAGAGCGTGAAGGCGAGCAAACACATCTTTATATTTGTTGTAGTCAGGTACACCCATTCACTAATAAAGTTCCAAGCACAAAAGTGTGTAAGCACAGCAAAATTATTTAGATTTTAAAATAAAAATATATTAAAAAATAAGGCTTTAAAACTCATCTTTTACATGAAATAAAATTGAACTGTGCCTTATCTTGTGACTGCATTTTATTTCAGCATGCTCTGGCTGAGATAAAAATGGAGACATGGTCTACCTTTATGAAGATGCTTGTGAGCATCTTCCAGTATTGTTATTTTTCTAGTGTTAGGTCTAGAAAGAAATTCCTCTGGTGATGGGAATTACGTACAGCTTGTATTTAAATTTAGGACACAGAATGATTTCAAATAGTTATTTGTTTGTAAGGAGCCTTTCTGCAGGTGCTGGAATGTAGATATGTCTTCAGTTTCTCATTAGTGGGTAAGAATGGGATAATTTAAATGTGCTCGGACACATGAATACAACAGGTACAGAAATGTGCAAATTACTTAGGCACCTATTCAAACTGTTTAAAGCCATTTTCTCACCATGTGATAATTAATGAGTATTTCTGCTAGCAAAGATAACACTAGAATATATACAAACAAACATGAGAAGAGTAAGAAGAAAACAAATGTGTTGATACTGTGTGAGCTGGCGTGGAGGACACAGGTTCAGTTCCAGATTTTTCCTCGGTTCCTCCAGACGATGTATGGATTCGGGATACTCCATCAGCAGCCCATGATTTAATTTAGTAAAGAACTGACTTAGTCAGATAGAAACTACAGGTAATACTGGGTTTCACAAGTAACACATTTATGTTCTGACTATAAAATCACTATTTACTGTATAATTTAATGTATTTAGTCTTTTTTTATTTATTTAGTAATCTTGATAGAAAAAACCCCCACAGATATTTGGGCAGCACTGTAAAAACTTGTCCTTTATGTCCCTTTTACACTGAGGGAATTCTAATGTCTATACAGTAGAATGTGTTGCCCCAATGGATGTTGGGTACTGTAGTATAAGCATAGGGATGCAGTGCTATGCTACTGTGATTTTTAAGGCTAGACATGTTCCTTTAAATGGCCAGAACATGAACTGACAAGAATGCAAAAGTAAATTTTCATTTTAGGTTGCTTAGAAATAACTCTGGTTAACTTAGTATGTTGGTACCCCTCTCAGGCTACCAGCTGAACTCAGCTGACTGCATGGACATCCGCTACAACAAGACCGTCCCAGACCACCATTGCCACAGCTACCCTGAGAACAACAAGCCAAAGCCCAAACTTAAGGAGTGCAACATGGACCCCTGTCTCGAAAGGCTGGTTCTCCATTACACACACTCTACCACACACACTCTCTCTCTCGGGTGTATAACCAGGGGCGTTTCTAGACAGAGGCAAACTAGGCAGCACCTTCCAAACACGCTTCCCTCTTTGATGAATACAAGGGAATAGGTATGATTTTCGATGGGAGCACAAAAGATATACTTTTACTCCAGCTGTTGTGCAATCGCTAACATCTTTCAGATTGGCATTCATGAACATCTTTCATGCTGACAATACTAATATCTTACTTAATCAACACAAAACAACACAAGTTTGTATACAGACATCCTCTTTCTCGCCTGCATCCAGAAAACTGAGCTTTAGCGTCTGTTAAAGCAAATTCCGTTTCAGTTAATCATACACGATCAAGAAATGATATAGTCAATCCTTTAACAGTTAACAAGATGGAACTCACAGTTGAGAAACAGAAATGTAAACCATTTATATTATATATATTTTTGTCCAAAATATATCTAGAGACATTTCAGACGTCTCTAAATATTGCTTACCCAATTCTACACCCCTGGACTTCAATCACCTCTTACCTTACTTTGTTGAAACCTGGAGTGCCAGAATGGCCTGAAACTGTCCATGAATTTAATCCAAGTAAACTGCACACCAAACCAAGCCAACTTATCTATAAACACATCTTTGTCTTTTGAAGTTCCATGGACATATATGAAGGTGATGACTGCAGTGATAAACCAAAGAGGAACATGACATGATACAGTAATCTATTAGAGTTTTGAGCTCCACTCATTTCTTTATATTTTGCTTTGAATCACCTTCTTGGCCCGTCAAACTCTTATATTTTTGGCAAATAAAGTAGATTCAGTAAAAGAAATGTGAAAACATTTTCATGCTGTTGGCTACAAAGCGTCCTAAGATACCGAGATAAAGGAGCTCCAACCACTCCACCGGTATACGGATTACCGTGATCATCTGGAATCATCTGCACCTATTTCTTCACGGGTTCAGGCCCAATGCTAGATATGCTTTGTTCTGGTTGAATGATTTATATGTTGATCACTGTGTGGCTTAACAAATAAATAACATTCCTCTGAAAGTCCTTCAGGAAGCCTGGAGAGCTATTCCTTGAGACTTCATTCAAATACAAGAAATTCTTGGAAGCAAAACATTAAGAAATGGGTGAAAGCTCAATATGTTTGCACAGCAAAATTTTGTATAAAGAATGGAGACAAGTTAAGGTTAGTTTTATTTTTCTCTGCAGTGACGGCTTCAAGGAGGTGATGCCTTATGATCATTTCCAGCCTCTTCCGAGGTACGTTCCTCACTCTGTTCCTGCAGCGGGTGAAGTTTAGCCTTTAGTTTTTTCTTTGTCTGTTTGCAATAATTTACCATGTTAAATCCAAAGCAACATCACACATGTAAATATTTGTGCCAGTATTAATGACTCTGCATGCTTGGGAATCCCCTTGTGGTGACATCAACACTCAGATTTGCAGGTTTTGGGTTAGCAAACATCTCATGAACAGCAATCCACTCACCCCAGATGTGGTCAATCAGCCCAAGCATATTTGCATTCTAAATCTTGCCTCTTTAGTTTCAAACAGCAGACTGAAAAAATCAACAGAACTTCAGTGTGGGCCTGGAGCAGTTTGTGAAAACAGACTCTGTTGTGTAAAACTCTGTTGTGTTCAGCTCCAAGCTGAAGTTAATTTGATTGTTACAGCTCATATTAAGTCATTCTTTGACCTAACCCAAATCCACGAGTCTGATCTAGATTAAGGTAAAGGGGCATTTTGCCAAAGCCCTTTTCCACAGTGAGAATCATGTGTCTCGTATAAGGACACAATGGTAGAAATATGGGGGGGGGGGGCACTTCACCGACAGGTGTTTTCCCCACTAGAATAATACCTCTTCATGAAGAGCTGGGTATGGTCTAATGGTCCAGGGAAGTTTGTAAGGTGTATTTATGGGAAAGAATTGGCAAAACCTAAAACGCTGTTTGGAAGCAGGTGGATCATAGCAGCTTTGCTGGATCTACACGTCTGAAAGGAGCAGCTGAAATGTATATTTTCTCACGACCTTAAGGATTTTAGTCTGACCTTTACAACGGAATTAATGATGTGCTGGAGGGCAACTTGTTGGCTATGGAGATGGATAGTTAAGGGAAGCAGAAAAAAGTATTTGTGTGTGTGTAGGTGGGAGCAGAACCCCTGGACGCTCTGTTCGGTGTCTTGCGGCGGGGGCACTCAGGAGCGCTCGGTGGTGTGTGTGGAGGAGGATATGCAGGGGCAGGTTGTGCAGGTGGAGGAATGGAAGTGCACACACTCGCCTCGGCCCAACACCAAACAAGCCTGCAACAACTTCGACTGCCCTAAATGGGTTGCAATGGAGTGGTCTCAGGTACACACACACAAACACACGCACACAAACACACACACAGTTTTCTGTATTCATTCAGTCTGCCCATCCACCCATTCCTCATTTCTTTCAGCTGTACACTCTTTAATCTATCAATAAATTAATTCATGCATCTAAACAACCACACAATCATCTATCTGTTAATCCACTCATCTGTTTGTCCATTCATTTTTTCATCCATCATGTATCCATCATGTGTCCATTAGGCCTGAAATAAACAATTATAATTGATTAATTAATTCCTGGAAAAAGGTGGGATTTTCAACCTATCAAAACTAAAATGTCTTTCACCACCAATGTCATTAAAAGCTCCAACCGTGTTGTGTTTTTCATAATTATGTATAAATTGTTGCAGCTGTGTTGTCCATCTATTAATCCAGCAGTGTCTCATCTATATATCTTTTCATTTATTGACAGTTCAGTAAGGATAAATGCATATTTAATGCATGTTTTTTTGCTAGGAATGAAAGGTTTGGTTATCCATGACATTTTTGTCTGGCTCTCCCTGTGTGTGTGTGTTCTCCCAGTGTACTGTGACGTGTGGGCGTGGCTTGCGGTACCGCGTGGTTCTCTGTATCGACCATAATGGGCAGCACACAGGCGGCTGCAGCTCCAGCCTCAAACCCCACATTAAAGAGGACTGCCTGGTCCCCATCGCCTGCCACAAACCCCGAGGTACGGCAGGGTGAAGCGTTAATCAAGGTTCCATTTTATTTTAATGTCATCTGCAGCTGATAATATGTTTCTCTATGAGCCACAGGGCAGCATATAGCCACATTCAACAAATAACAAGTAAAGAATACAATAAATAGGCAATATTGCAGTGTAACAGTACAGTGTGAATGGGATGTAAACCTTCCAGAGAGACTGATAGTGCATCGTGAGTCTGATTTTGCACAAAAGGCAGTTAGTAGCAGTGAACCAGCGTAATGCAACAGAAAACATGATACATTCACATTAAAAGGGAGAAAACATTCTGAACTGTGAATCAACACAAAATAAAACATGACACAAAAACATTAACGACATACAGAAATGTATTGGCTCAGTTGTTATGATAATGAGGAGTGTTTGGATCTTACAGTATCAAATTATGAAGTATACACTCAAACCAATTAAAACCTTTTAATACAGACTCAGAGTCCAGATGAAATACATCACATAAAATAAATTGCTTATGAGTGAATACATACAGACATTTGAGTTACAATCAAAGGCACAATAAAAAATGGAGTTGATGTATTATAGTGATGGCTGTAAGTTTGTGTGTGTGTGTGTGTGTGTGAGAGAGTGTGTGTGTGTGTGCGTGTTTACATAAGTGTGTGTACTCAGTCATCTGGAAAGAGAACATTGGCTGTGTTTGAACTGAGCTGCTTCATTACTGAGATCCATGAATAGAAGCCCATGACCTTGAGTGTTGTGAATTTTGAAGCCTAGCACCTCCAGACCCTTTTAGCTGCTGAGACTTTGTTTAAAATTCTCCTTCGCATGCTTTGGTCACAGAACCTTTCTGACAGAACTTATCAGTCCCTCTGTCTTCACCTGACAGTCTCTCTTTGTAGCTCTGGCCGAGCGAGTCTCGCTAAGGCGGACCGTTCTTGGAAGCTCCTCCATATGCATCATGATGTGTTGACTTAAGACGCGCAGAAGAGATTTGCAGTCCAGAAATAGATTTTTTTCTCAAGTCGTGCCGAATGTATTCCTGAAACTGGTGAGTCAGGCTGTGTGTCGGAGGAAATTAAGGACATATGCACTCTGTCCCTCTGCACAGCGGAGGTGTTCTTCATCCTGCAGCTGTCCTCTTTTTCCCAAAGCTTCCTAACAGGTGCTTCACTGAAGCCTCAGGCCCCTAGTTTGCAAAGTAGCAAGGTGTAACTAATATTTATGGGTGCATTCCAAATCCATATCCATTTTGCTATTTTGTCAGCAGAAAAGCAGACTTGCTGGCTGCACATGGTGCAGCAAGGTTTTCCTAACTCTCTTAATCAAGTGTGTTTTGGGTGTTACATGCAATATATCCACCAGAACAGACTGTTGTCTGTCTTTTAAATGGTAGGGGTGGACCTGTGGCAGGCTGCTGTTATAACGGCCTGTTTACCAGCAAACCAGATCAGTACGATGGTCAAAGGACTGCCTCTGTATTCATATATAACTTTTCCTTCCACTTTTTGCAAAATGTTGTGATGAACATCTTTGGAGTGGTGTGATTAAATACCCGTCATGCATCCCATCATCAACACAGAATTCTGATAATGAATTAAGGTGATTTTTTTTATGATATGGTATAATTTTTTTTGTGTTACATTAAACAATATGATTATGTGAAAGGACCAAAAGTGCACTATAATAACATTTGTAAATGCAATAAAAAATTTTTTTTAGCTCCCTTTATGCAATCATCTGCAACCAGGATACACCTCTGACTCCAAGCCGAGATTAATAGTAGATTCTGTCCTCCTCACAGTTTAATGTAAACTCACTAATCGTATGCCAAATGTTCAGAGGGCTGCCATTACTGAACCCCAGAAATCCCCTGTAACCCTCTGAATCCAAAGCCAAACCCTCAGCCCTTGGCTTCACTGCTGCCCTGCTGTCCCTGGTGGGAGCTATGATAATCACTCTCAACTTCAGTAAACAGCCGGAAGAGTAAATATTTGATTGGCTCATGGAGTTTTACACATCGTTTATTAGCTGTGTTTGGGTTCAGGTGGGGTTTGGGAGACATAGAGTGGCTTTTTAGACTTTGATGGGACTGTGGTGGGGTTTAGAGGTTGGTATTGGTTGGAGTTTATAAAGTGGAACTGATGGAGTTGTGAAGTTTAGAGGGTAATAGCGATTGAAAAGTTTACAAGGCTTGGAGGGAGTGGGCTTCAATGCTGGTGATAATGGTGGAAAATGGAATCTGTGGGGTTTTGGTATTTTTGGACTTTGGAAGTTATGGAGTTCAGAGATTGTGGTGTTTTGGAGGTGGTGGAGTTTGGTCTAATCTTTGGAGGTTGGGCTTTGTGTGTTGAAGTTGCAGTTCATGATTTATAGATTAGTTTACTCAGAAAGAGAAAACTTTACTGATCCCAAAGGTAAATGCTTGCTATGACTGCACATACAATATAAAAAATTCATAAAGTATAAAATAAATACAATAAAAGCTCTGCAGAAAATTCTCTATATGAAATACACTGCTATATACACAAATACTGGCCATAAATAAAATGGAGTGAATTACAGTGAATTACTAATGACACAAATGGTAGTTAGAAGCATGATACTGCTGTTACAGAAATCAGTAGTAGATCAGTAGTTTTGACATGTGTAATATTAATAATTATACTGCACATAATGATAGTGTTTTAACAAGTCATTGCTAAAGATTATTGCTATCACACATGATAGCCTTTGGCACATAATAATAATGCATTGATCATAATTTAATGCCAATAATAAATTGCACAACAAAGCAGCATCAGGCTATTGTGCAGATTGTTGTGTGGATATGTGACTAAGAGTTTGATCGTCATGGGAAGGAAGGATTTTCTGTGGCATTCATTGGAGCAGTTTATGCTGGTGAGTCTGTGGCTAAAAGTACAGGGATGCCTTGATTTACGAGTTTAATTTGTTCTGTGATGGTGCTCGTAGCTCATAAAATTACTTGTTTAGCAAATCAATTTTCCCTGTTGAAATGAATTGAAATGCCATTTATACCAGAAGTGATGGCAAGAATTCAGGAAATTCTGATCTGATTCTGATTTGCTGAGATGTGGACTGGTTTGCCGGGTTGGGAAAAAAACAAAAACCTGGAGTGGAGTTCCACTGGGACCATGGGCATCGCCACTATTTAAACATTTCATAATTATTCGGTTGGGCCCCCCCACATTTAACATAAAATATTAGCTCACCGAGTGCTGCTACACGAAATAATCCATTCCACTTAATTGATAGGAGAATACACATACCACTGGAAATCCTCCAACTCACCGCATGCGAGTACATAGACAGGCTGCTCGAAACTGGACCAGGTATTGTCAGCCTCATTGTGAAGAAAAAAGTTAGGAAACCAGTGCCCTAGGCCACATTTAAAATTTAACATGGCCTGGGGTAACTGTTTCCAAAATGGCCAAGACTTTGCACACATGCAGCAACCCATCCACTGCCCCAAATCTTTATCACTTTTCATCACTTTTTCACTTTCACTGAGTTTATTTCTCGACTGAAGGCCTGTATTCTTAGAAAGGAGAGAAAAGGCAACCCCTCTAAGAAATAGTAGCTGTAGCCTTTCAGAATCAGAAAACTACATTGACACACATAGACAAAAACTATTAGCAAGAAATATTAATTAATATCAAGTCTAAATAAATCTAATAATACACTGTGCTATATACACAAATGCTGGGATATTGATACTATAGCTAAGGAACCTACAGTTAAGTACATTACTAGTAACAGGAATGGTGATCAGGAGTATGTTATTGATCAGTAGTAGATCAGTAATTTTGACATAAATAGTGATACTGTATGTGATAAGACTCTTGCACATAATAAAAGGACAATGGAGTAGCAAGAAAGGCAGATCTGAAAATGTACCATGAACTTTGAGTATTTCTCCTTGTACGTTTTTTGTCTAATGCTGGGTCCCTTTGAGATGTGGGTTAATGAATGCGGTCTTTGTCACGGTTTCCGCAGCACCTGTGCTTGAGGGCGTCTCGTGGCCTACTTTTTATGCAGACAGGTGTTCAGGCACCCAGGTGTGTGTTGTAATGGAGCACTAAGTAAAGGTTGAGATTACCAAGAGATTCAAGGTGGTGTGTGTGTGTGTGTGTGTGTGTGTGTGTGTGTGTGTGTGTGTATACGCTAATCTCTTTACCTTGCTGTTTTAGAGAGTGTACCTGTGGAAGCCAAAGTCCCATGGCTGAAACAAGCCCAAGAGCTGGAAGAGACCAGGGTGGCCACAGAAAACCCGACGTGAGTTTCTGTCTTAAATTCCTCCATCAAGCAGAAATGAAACACAACCATTTCAAAACCATTCTCCAATTAACTTCCATTGCTCCAGTTTAGCAGACGAGTATTTAAACATGTGAATGCACCATCAGCTCAGTTCCTGACAAATGTGAGAGCTCTCTTAACGACATCTGCCGAGATACCATGGAGAAAGCTTTTTTGAGAACTGAACAAACAAGGTTGTAGGTTTGATTTTGACATAGATGGGGACACAAAAGCCATAACTTTACTCTAGCCATAGTACAATCACTAATACATTTCGTATATAATCATCAAAGTAAATGCAGTTTGGTACTGGCGTCCATTTAACCAGTAAGTACCATAATCACAGAACAGATTCACAGATATTGCAGTGCAAAACTGTTGGAACAGAGTTGTTCATAATGTTGAACCAGCATAGATCAACAGCCCAGTCCACCGTCATGTCATACAGTCTTGAGCCACCTCTAATTTCTTGATATTTTGCTGTGAATTACCTTGTTGGCACAAACATGCTATTTTCTGCCTGTCAAACGGTTTTATCTGTTGGACCAACAGTATACTGATCACTGCCTGATCATCTGCAATCATCTGTTTCTTCACTGGTTCAGTCCTTAAGTTAGATGTTCTGCTTGAATGATTCATACATAGGTCACTGTGAGACTTAACAAACAAAAACATTCCTCTTGAACTGGTCAAGTTCAGGGACTGGACTGGAAATGAGAGTCTTTGAAGAACTGTTCCACAAGATTATATTAAAATACATGAAAGCCATAATTAGTGGAATCAAACAACACATTAATTACAAAAAAACCCAGAATATTTAAAAATATACTTTTAAAAAATCCATATTTGTACATTTAAAAATAATAATTATTAAAGAATTATAATTAAATATCCTTATTTGTGTATAAAAATTATCCCTATTCAGGATTTTGATATTTTATCGTATCTATATCTGGATGTACAAATGTATTCGTGTTTGGGCATTAAAAACGTATTCCTATTTGGATATTTAAAAAATGATCAGTATTATAATAATCATATAAAAATTCCATTCATTTGACAGTGATGAAATCCGAATTTTGGTGTTTTTAAAACACACCCTAGCCTGAGTCATTTATTGATTATAACACAGGTGTAAAATCATAAACTAGAAAAAAGACACAACTAAGCCACAGGAAAATGAAATATACTGTACTTGGAAGCTAATTAAGAACACGAAAAATGCTTTTAAAAACATCTTTAACAGATCAAACTGGTGTAGGTAATCATACTGGTGGTCGTAAACTCCCTCACTCATACTCCACATTGCTGCATATTCTGCGTATTCTGTGTGTTCTTCCACTGTACACAACCAAACTAATTACGAGAGTGAGCGCTGAATGCTGAGACTGCCGTAATTCAATGACCCCCTATATGGACATCAGCCCTGTAGTTTCAGGACAAGACTAAGGAAGCTAAATTGAGGCAAGGTATGAGCAATCAGACTGATCGACTATATTAAGAGTTAGGGGGAAATGGAGCTGCTTCTGGACTTTCCTCACATTTCCTCAGCTTTTCTTCTGCAGGGGTCTGTCTGAGCACCCCGCTGCCTCATGCTTTTGCCAGTGCTATCATTCTCCATCTCTGAAATAAAACCTGCACTAACAGCAGCCTGGGGAATGGAAACACACACAAATGCACACAAAGGCATGAGGGGCAGGAGTGTTTTAGAGCTTCAGAGATCTGACAAGCACTGTGTGTGTGTGTATGTATCTATGCATATTTGTGTATGTGTGTTTTTGTTCATAGGAAAATGGACCTAAGCTTTAGTAACCAAAATGATAGTACTAGACCTAGAGTTAATATCACACTTAATATTATGATTAGGTTTAGTGTTAAGATTAGACAAACACACACACACACGAACAGAAATACATCTACATGTATATATACAGTAAAGCCCTGACATCTGCAGATGTTACATTCCAAGAGCACCCGGGAATTGTGAAAAAATGTGAATTTGTGATGTGGTAAAAAAAAATACAAAAAATTCCTGAACACTAAATGTGCCTCAGATATGCCCCCAAAACATTTTAATTTCATTTAAAACTCAGCTTAATACATTACCCTTAAAGAACATATAAAGGAAAAGCCATATCTATACCCCCCAGCAGCTAAGCCCAAAAAAGGCGCTTTTAGCTACAGCAGTAGGGCTTGAAGTATTTTGTGTTTAGTTGGGGCTTTTGGTTTGTATTAGTGTCAGCTGGGTGTTTTTAGAATAAAGTGTTTTAGTTGGTTATTGGTGGTTGGGTTTTGTGTTCATGTATAAGGGGAAGCATTTAGTTTTCAGGTGTCTGTCAACCTTCCAATTGGTTTGGTTTCTCCTGTCTCCTTTGTGAAGAATGAATACTCTTAAGCCAGTGTAAAATTAAAATAAAAGGTGGCGCACTACACACACACACACACACACACACACACACACATATATATATATATATATTAACAGTAACCCCCATCTCATTTGTGTGTTTTTGTATGTGTTAATAAATTACATATTCTTACATGTATGTGTTTAAAGGTGATTTGGAGCTACTATTTGCATGGTAACTGTGTGCGCGCTTGTTGGTTTACGTGTACAAGTGTGAGTGTGAATTTTTGAGAGTGTATCTGTTTGTGTTCGTGTCAGTCATGTGTGTGTGTGTCAGAGTGTGTGTTTGTGAATGTGTGTGTGTGAGAGTTTGTATGTGAATGTGTGTGTGTGTGTTAATAGGCAGTTTATATCCTCTACTTTCCTGATAACTGCTGTTGAATTACAGGTCTCAGTGTAAAGTATCAGTCGGCTGCAGCTGCCTGGTCATGTTCTGCTCCGTCGCTCTGTTTGCTAAATTTAGGGGAATCTGGCAAGGTTAGCTGCTGCTATTCTAATCGGCACCATCAGAGAACGACCCCGGTCCAGTAAACGGAGGAATTTGCTGCTGGATGAGGGCCTGTATTGCTGCAGGACTCACTGCGGAGAGCTTGGAGTCTCGTTGGGCTTCTGATTAGGACAGAAGCTGAGCGGTTAGAGGCCTCCTCTTTAAATGCCTCTTGCTCCTCGGCTATTACAGCAGCAGTGTGAAATCAGATTTACCACAAACTGCTGTGCCAAAGCTTCCATTACTTACTGGTTACATTAACCTCATAGCTGCACACTTACAAACTGCAGTTTCACTGAAGTAAAAAAAATGCATTTTTATTTTACCTACTTAACAGGCCTAAGATAAGACAATATGACACTGCACCAACAAAGTGATCCAAAGCAAATTATGAAGAAATAAGGAGTCAAGAATTTTGCACAGAACTATTTTTATATATATTCCACTACATCTACATTTTACTGCATTAAATGTGCAGTTATTTCCACAACTATGCAGTTCTTTATTATGAGGAAAGCCAACTAAACAGGATGGATGAGTCTTGGCCGATCAAGTATATTAGGGTTGCCAGATTAATGAGATTAACTTCATGAGGTCATGCTTAGACAAGTTATCACACATTAGATTCCAAACCCTCCCACCATGATTGACAAAACAATTTGTTCAACCAGACCTCCTGACACTATACACAAAAATCTCAGTACATACAGAACTCAGAAGTGAGCAACCCTGCTTTATTAATATACCAAATTATTACTAGTGTAACTAAAGCAGTAATATAATATATTTCTGCTATACTAATGATACAGTAGATTCCTCCGGGCTGGTGCCCCGCCATAGAGCCCAGGATGGGCTCCATGTACCCATGCCCTTGTAAGGATTAAGCAGTTACAGTGACGAATGGATGAATGAACACCTATAGTCTAACTTGTGTCTATACTTATATATTAATAATGAAGAACGTTATGTTAAGAAATAATCATTATTCAAAGTTAATTATATGCTATACTACAGTATAAGTATTATACTAGCATTACTATAAATACAACTTCTAGTTTGTTAATAGAATAGTAACCTGTATAACTAGCATAAAATTATAATTATTGTAACTATATTAATAATACAGTATAATATACATTAGTATAACTATTCTAACTATATTGACAGCCATACAAGTATAACTACTGATTTACCAGAATAATACATTAATTTTAACTGGTTTACTGTTACTAATGTAACTTGTATAGCTATATTAATAATATAGTAGTAATTATAGTTAATGCATGCCTCGCAAAAGCACTTCCACTCCCATGTAAATACTAGCTTTGGAGCGCAATGCTGTGTGTTATCAAGCATGACAATTTTTCTGTGGCACCTTAGAAATGAACGGTTCGTTTTTCGGCAGGCGCACATACACACACGTGTGCGCCGGCATACACAAACATTCGCACGTGCATGCGTGCACACACACACACACACACACACAAACACACACACACACACACATACACACACACACACACACACACACACCCATGCTGTCCAAAAACTC
>JBBMFX010381163.1:0-18088 GCA_037832545.1 Rhabdalestes septentrionalis
CAGTCGCCAGCACGTCGCAGGGCCACACACTCACACCTAGGGGCAATTTAGTGTGCTCAATTAACCTATCCCCCAATTACGCATGTTTTTGGTGGTGGGAGGAAACCCACGCAGTCAAGGGGAGAACATGCAAACTCCACACAGAAAGACCCCGCGCCCGACCCTGGAGTCGAACCCAGGACCTTCTTGCTATGAGGCCACAACACTTTCCCCTGCGCCACCGTGCCGCTCATGCTGGGTAAAGACAGATCAGCACAACTAGTGAACACAGGGAAAGAGTAACCCTGACTGTACTCTTTCAAAACATTCCAGTCTGCTCCTGAGGGGAATGCCCTGCTCTGGTGCCATGTTACAGCTGCTAACACTCAAGTTTTGGTCATTTCTATCGACCATTTGACATTTTTGTGCCTTTCTGAATACTGTATTCGGGTTCGGCTCCACCTCTAATTCATCTATATACTGCCAAAAATGAAAGAAAAGTAGTGTGTTGACATGATATAGAGTACCAAGTAAAGCGTTTATTTGCTGTAAAATAATAATACACTATACACTAATAGTAAAATGAATACAAATGCAATATCTACTATGTACAGTAAACATGCAGGCACAATGAATTTTGGTGTATTCACCAAATACACAGTATTTGCAACTTAGGAAAAAAGAAAGAATTCCATAGCGTGGCATTGGCACATATACTTCTAGTCTATTTTTGCTGCTTGCTTTGTGCCATTCAAAGGTACAGGCCAAATGGTTCCCTTTTATCCGCCAGGCTGGATTAGTTCAGATTATTATCCTGTACTGTTTTTATTGTATTAAGGAAATGAATAACAACTTTACCTGTTTTAGAGGACATGGGTAAGTAAATCAGCTCATTCCAGAGGTGAGAATTTTGTTAGAAGTGTGATACTGATGATACTTCTCCAGCCGCAGCTATCATGATGATACCTGGGCGGTGTCATACAGAACATCTGCGGCATAAATCAGCCCCACCTGTAGAGACCCCAGGCTCAGCAGATTCACCCGACCCGGTTCACAGGGGGGCTTTATAATCATCTGACTAGCTGAACAGGTGTTACAGCAGGAAAAACCACTTAAACGTGCAGCGCACATCCTGGGGATGCTAAGACTGTGACTGAACCCCTGCCATGAATATTAACGTGAGGAAGAGGATTAATAAGTGATGAAGAAAGTCTGTGAGAGGCAAACAGCTCAGCTGTTGTTTTTCTCTCCAGTTCCTCCACCCTCCTCATCTTCAAAGACATACCCCACAATCTGGCCCGTCCGCACACTGATCTTGAGCGGCTGTGAGCGTGTGCAGCTCGGCCCCACCCGGGTTGCTCCGCATCTGTACACCTTTCTGCACAATATGCACAGCCAAGCAGAAACTGAAATAGATTTGTTCAATTTCACGGAGCGATCAGCAGGGAGAAGCCGCGGCACTGTGGAGTCCTGCAGCACTTTGATTTGATATCATCACTCCAGCTTCAAACACGGCAAGCCTCTCTTATGTTTCATTTCATTAAGGTTTGGACAAGAGCAGCAGTGAGACTTTGAAGTCAAAGCTCAGATTCTGAACTTGCCCGTGAAATGTAGAAACAATTCCATCTGGACTCACATCTCCAGCCACCTTCCACACCACATTAAAAGAATCAGATTCAGAATCTGAATCAGAAAACTGGTCCTGGAGGACATTGCTTATTTAGGAGTTGTTTTGGGGAGAAAAATCAAAGCCCTTCCTCTGTCTGTTTCCCTCTCTGTCCCTCTCACTCTTTCCCTCTGTCTCTCTACATCTTTGTCTCTTTCTTTCGCTTTTACTCTCAGATCTTCACTTGTTTGTTAAACTTTCTTCTACTTTGTTTCTTATACGTCTCTCTCTACAACACATTTTCCAGAAAAGAAGATACTGTGTCCGACTCTGATCAGCCACTTGTGATGCACCAGGTCTGACTGTTCTAAACACAGCCTGTGTGACTTCCTCAGTGCTGCCTTCCACAAAATAAAGACAGTCAAATAAAACAAAAACAAATAAAAAACAACTCAAACACAAAAAGCTGGTGAGTCATAAGGGCTCTCAGTGAGGGAACATCAGACACCGGATCTTTCCCAGCACAGTACATGAGGAGACAGGTTTCAGCCTGACTTATTTACATTACTTTTATTTGGAACTGCAGAAACAAAAGTGTTTTTATGGGATATTTTAGGAACAAATATTTGCGCACTTGTTCGAAAATACCAACAAGTATTCAAAATCTGTAAAATGCTAATCCGGCCCTAAAGGCCATAAATAATTGGTAGACAGCCGTATAAAAACTCAACGATTAACCAAAACAAGTGAGAAAACTAAACTGTTCAGGAATGAACTACAGTAAAATTCGTATCCAGAATAGAGGTCGACCGATTAACAGTCTGACTGATACATCAGGCCGATATTCACCAATTTTTAAATAATCTGCAACCACCGATATTGGTGCACATTAAGCCCGGTTAATAGACCGTGTATTTATGGGCAGCCCCATGTTGATGCTGTGGAACACATGTGACAGGCCCCTCTACCGGCACCTGCAGGGCTGTACAAACTTTTAAGTACAATGCAGCTTCCAGTTAGCTTACAAATAGTGAAGTAGCCTATAGTTAGATAACTGTTACCAAAATAGCCTACGATTCACTCACTCACTTTTGAAGAAAACTAAACACTTAAATGCATGGTTACACGTAACAACAATTGATAGTCAATTCCATTTATAAATGTATGTCTTTCACTTGGAAAAGTGGAAAATAGAACAGTTTGTTCACTACAAACCCGATTTACTGCAGTTAGCTCTCCTAATGAAATGTACTGGCGTGAGGCTTTCACAAATCTATTGCTTGTGGTAGTGTTGTCACAGTACCAAAATTTCAGTATTCGGTACCAATACCAGTGAAAATCCACGGTTCTCAGTACCAATTTCAGTACCAAAGTAAAACACAAAAATATGAATTGAACAAGCTATTTTTATTAATAAAAAACAGTAATAACACACTCTGCTTATTTATAAATTTAAACATTTGTATTAATGGAACAAAATATTTTTCACCTGTGTAAACTGGCACTTGATCCAAACATGTTTTCAGTAAAAACTCAGTTCAGTTTTCTTGTTTTTGTCAAACTTCTGAAATGCATCTGCAATCGTTGTCATTGTCTTCCTCAGCCTGTAGCTGTAAAAGGAAAATATAATATCCTTTAGTAAAACAATTTTATATGAATTTTATATGTAACTTTTCAGTAAATAACAAACCTCAGTTTTTATAATACATTTAGATGAGATTACTTATGTTAAGTATGATATCAATTTTACACAGACAGAAACACTTATTAACAACACTTTACTAAAAGATTCCCTTTATCCTGACTTAACAATAAACAAATGTTATACAGCAGCTATTTTTCTTAATTTAAAATTGTATTAAGAGCTTTATAAATTACATTCACACACGTTAATTAATGTTCACTCATTGTAGCTTGATCTTATTGTAAAGCCTTACCAAACTATACAAGACTGTATTTCACTGGACTTTTATTTAATCAAATCATATTTCATAACCTAGAACTACATTTGTGATGGACCGATTTTAAAAGACAAACTTTAACTATACTTTTGTTTTCTAACACACATATTTTGGCTACACAGGTCATTTAAAAGCCTCTGGTGTGTAAAAACAGTACACTATTATGTCCTGTTTTAAACACTGTAGGAACATTAAATAGTTAATAAAGAAATGTTATCCTGCTACTCGCGTTAGCATTAGCCGCATTATGCTAACGATTAACTAAGCAAATAGCAATATTTATTTCAATCCGCCATTCAAATTAATATAGGGTATATTTTTTGTAACAAAAGCTCTAAATATAAAATAAAATTAAAACTTACCTGCTTGAATTCTTGGATGACGGTCTTTGAGGTGTTTTATAAGGTTTCTCCTTTGATATAACTTCGATGACACAGCTTGCATATTGGATTCTGGTGATCAGTTCCCTCGTCATCGGACGCAAAAACAAAATACTTCCACACATGTTTCTTTCCTCCTTTCTTTTTAACGAGCGGATTCAGAGCTGCACCGCCGGTCGGCATGTCTCCGCTTTTACCGAGAAACCGCGACTGATAGCGCAGCAAGAACCGGGTTGACCGGGTGCTCGGTACTACCGGTACTTCAGAAAACCTGGTACCGTAACATTTCGATTCTTTTAGTACCGATTTGGTACCAAAGTAACGGGTCTTTTGACAATACTAGCTTGTGGCTTGAGTAGTCCCTGAATAGAAGGCTGTGTGATAAACATAACTATTTGGCACGAAACTGTGTCTGTCAAGAAACATTATTATCATTTTTAATGACCTAATATCGATCCCACACCCCAAAAAATAAAACTGGCATTGCAAACCAGCCACCGGCCAACCCTGATTTCTAAACATCGACATCAGCCTTTAAAAATCCATGCTGATCGACCAGAATGCCTCATAAAAAAAATTTTAAAAACCAGATAGCTCTAGACAGGAAATTTGTGACAATAAATTTGTCAATATAGACAATTACATTCAACATTTGCTACTAATTTACAAATAACGGGAACCTATATAAACTACTCCAATGGTGCATTCCAAGCATCAGTTACCAAAAAGACTGCTTTTTTGTCCATTTCTTGGAATAAGCCTTGAACCTCTATGGGTTGATGTCAATTGTCACAAAACGTTTATGAAGCTGTAACCTTATAAATGGTGCCCTTAAAAAACTGTTCCGTAAACTGTTCCTCTTTTTTTGACCATGTCATAACCTCTCACAGTTTTCAGAATCCACTCTCAGCAATGAAAACTTAGCAGCTATTAAATAGTAACAACAAATAATATGTGGTTCCAAACTTGGAAGCTTATAACCCTCCAATTATGCACCATGCCCAAATTATACCACACTATTACAGTAACCCCCTGTTTTATGCAGATTTTATTAATGTAAAATTAATTTAAAGAGACTGTTGAGCTCAGTCGCTGCCCAAATCTGCTTTAACCGGCTCCACTCGATGAACAGTACATTATTGATGTAAAACTGATACAGGAATACAGGTTTACTTTTACATTTTCTTTAAGGGTAATGTATTAAACTATTTAAGATGACAAGATTTTTGGGAGCATTTTTGAGGGGATATTTAGGGTTTACACCATAAAGAAAGGCATTTTAAAGCATTTTTTTAAATCACAACACAGATTTGTTTCCTTCTGATTTTGAGGGCTGATTCAGAAAACTTTTTTATTTACGAGAAGCGCAGCGGTATTAATGCGCACAGATCACTGGACATGCACAAATCCTGCATAATGCTTGCTGGTTTAGCCGCCATGTAATCCTGGTTGCATCACACATGATTAACTTGTTGTATTAAAGCCACTATTCTTGGGTTCCACACTCAAGACCCATGTGGTTCACATATATATTACAACTGCATTTGTGTATAAGCAGGTTATCGATGCACCAGAGTAGTCCTGTTAAAAAACCATTATAGCAAGATGCCTACATACTGCAGAGGACACAACCCATCAGAGATGAAAGAGTACCAACAAGGTTATACTGGAACTGAATGGATAATTCTGAAAACATGAAAAAGCTTTAAGAGCTGCAGCTTGCCTTCAGCTCTTATTAAAATTTGATGAAAAATCTGTCAGTGAGGTCTCTTATGTTATTTTATAAACGGACGAATATCCCTGCTTGACAGCAAGAAAGGCCAGGTAATATAACACAACTGAGACAGGAGTAAAAACAAACTGTCATTCAACATCCACCAAATTCATGAAGACTGCTGGATGTGGAAACCTACACTATATGGACAAAAGTATTGGGACACACCTGTTTTTTAGGGTTTGGGCAAGGCCCCTTACTTCCCATTAAGGGCAATCTTAAGACATTTCAGACAACGCCATGCTTCAAATATTGTGGACACATATTGTGTTTGAGGAATAAGCTTTTCTATTCCAGCATGACTGTGCCACAGTGCACAAAGCAAGGTCTTATGGAAAGACATTCAAGAAAAGTGAAAGCTGTTATAGCTGCAAGGGTGGGGTGTGGGGGGGTGGCAAACTCCATATTAAAATCTATGTATTGGAATGTCAAAGTCCCTGTTGGTGTAATGGTCAAGTGTCTCAATACTTTTGTCCATTTAGTGTAACAATCAGCTGACTGATGATAACTGTTTGCAAAATGTAGGTCACAAAATTCCATTGGTGCATAAAACCTAGAGAGCCCCATTATGGACCTAAAGAAATTTAGACACTTTTTTCTCAAAAAAGACACAACAAAATAACTTTTAAATCTTCTCTCATCTTTTCATGTGAAGCTTTTAATTTTTGCACCAGATTATGGAGAGTAGGATCAATCAGAGTACTGATGAACTGTAATATCATTAATATCATTATTAGTAACATCCTAAACAACTTTGACATGGACACAAATAAAATAATCAAGACTGGACATAAATCCACAAAGTGGGATGTATGTACAGTACTGTGCAAAATGTTTGAGCCACACCGCAATAGCATTTGGAAGGTGTCTGAATGGCAACAGCTTCACTTTTCAGCTTGACAATGATTCCAACACACATAAAATATAGTCAAGGCAAAACTCAATGGAAAAAAAATCAATGGAACACTATCAGTCATGGACTGGCCTCTCTAAAACCGTTTCTCAAATGTCTCAGCTTTGGAATGTCCTTCAAGAAGCCTGGAGAACTACTCCTGAAGATTTACTTTAAGAAATCACACGAAAGATTGTAAAAGACTGTGAACGGTGGTCAGATCAAATATTGACTTTAAAGCTTGATAAATTTGTACAAATGATCTTTGTTTTCTTTTCTCTATTTATTTGTAGGTTGAAATAAATTACTGTACAGAACGAATGTGTCATTTTTCTAACAAAATATTAAGAAATGAAGGGTTGCTTAAGAGTACTGTATGTAAACATCACACTTTCCGTCATTGAATTCAAAGCTATGACTGGAATTCATGAGATCTGATAAAGAGAAGTAGACCATAAAGGCCAACATGGTGCTGAGAGAATCTGAATACACTCACACTAGGCTCTGTAATTATAGAGGACATTACTGTGGAAGGTCTGCTGTGGAGAAATACATGTTCTTAAATGGACCTCTAAAAGTGAATATTAGATAGATCGCCCTCACTGGTCTTACAATGTTGCTTCATGCAGGCTGTATTAGTACAAATACACTGTGAACGGTGTTTTGTGGGATGGCATTATCTCCTTTCCTTTAGTAAAGGATGGTCCTGTGTACACGATGCTGAAGGAGATAAGAGAGGAAGCACTGAAGCACCTTTCCTCTGCATTTAGAGAATTTCACCAGCCCTTATCACACCTGACACTTCGATACTTCCAGGTCATTTCAGGCCTCCCAAGCAAAAAAGACCTGAGCAACGCAGACCTGGATTTCAGAAAACAGGATTTCAGGACACGTTCTCCACCTTACACCCTTAACCCTCCAGTGGAGGAGTTTTTTTAACAGTTCTACTTGTTGCTGTGAGAGTTTTTTTTTACTTCTGTGTCAGCTTTCCACTGTAAAATTTGAACATTTTGTTACTCTGTTTTATGAGTTCATCTTGTATTAGCTCCAGCTGCACCCACAGTATCACTGCAGCAGTTTCAAGCTGGTGGTGATACAGACAGAAACTACCTGACATCTCTTTGATGTTGTACATTTATCCATTTTTAAAATAATAAAAAAATGGTAATATATCCTCTTTGTTCGCCTAGATGCTGGTGTCACTTGTTTGACTTTGACTCGTAACTCATTCAACGGGATGATTATGTTTGTCCCATACAGCTACTGGTCACTCCAAAATGTTCTCCACAAATACAGACTCTATGTTACGTAAACGCATTGGAGAGTTTATTGGTGAACAGAGGTAAACGCTGCGCAATTCTAAAGAAATCTCATTACTGAGTGACTCATGTGGACTCCACATCATCACATTACTGTAGTACTTGCAAGCGTGTTAGATGGATTATAGGGCAAATCTGATTTCTAGCAGTTATGTTTGGGATTATAATGTGAACCCTCTGTGCAGGAACCACTCCAGCTGTATAGCAGATGCAGCACTCACCAGTAGTGGTAGGATGAAGCTCCTTTCTCTTTCAGACACAAACCTGGAAGCAAAGCAAAGACAGGAGCATGAGAGAAGATCTATCACTACAATCAGGCCAAAATGGCCATGATCCATCAGCGCTTCGTGCTTCAGAGCACAATTTAGGGTTTTGCAGTAATACAGAAAGCAACAGTGTAGGATCCAGCATTAGAAATTTAACACTGCACATGAAATGAAATAAATAATTGATAAGGTGGTAAAATGTAATTTGCAAGTTCAACCAGTGGCTTTTCATTAGTATCAGAAAAGCCACTGGGTGGACTTGCAAATTACATCTTACTACTATTCATGTGTGTGAGTGTGTGTGTGTGTGTGTGTGTGTGTGTGTGTGTGTGTATTAGGGGTGTGCAGAGCGGCTGCTATTCGTATCTGTATTTGTATTCATCCAAATACCGTATTTGTAAAAAACACGTTATTTGTGCTATTCCAAATACCACATTCGGATTCGGCCCCACACCTAGTGTGTATATACGTGTTGAAGCCTTTCCCAGCAGACACAGAGGAAAAGATGGAGAAACACCCAGACAGGTCATCAGTCCATCACTGGGCAAACACACTCACTCACACACACTCACACCTAGCATCTCTGGTCCACCGGACCCTCAGCCACCCTGGTTAGGAATCTAACCCAGGACCTTCAAGCTGTGAGGTGAAAGCAGTACCCACTGCACCAAACCATTTTTATGTTTTCAGTTATGTTTTCTCATGAGTAGTGCACCAGTTATGTTTTCAATACTTTCAGCCATATAAAAGGAGACAAACTGTCTAGACACACATGGTTGTGGACGGTTTCTGTTTACCTTCAGTATCAGAAGTAGATTTTGTTAGTTTTTATACTGAAACATGTCACTCTAGAAACTACTGCAGTGGTGCTGTAAGATCCAAGTAGTCATGTTTTGGAGAGACAGTTATATTTTACATTTCATGAAAATATTCCTATAAGAGTGGGGGGGGTTAAAGTGGGCTAGTTGGTGATTGTTGTCTTTTTGATGTCTCAGACATAATGCTTGCTGGCTGTAACCTCCTGATTTGTGGTTCTGGCTGTGCCACTGCACTGCAAGCTCTCTTTTTAGTGCAAGACCACATACTACCTCAGCTTTGGACAAGCTATCAATGCTGGACATCATACATCTCTGGGGAGTTCATGTCAAACCTGACAAGTCGAGCTGCCAATTAAAGCAACGGAAGCTCCTCTCAGCCTCTGGAAAGGCCTCTGAACAGATCGGGACGACGCTAGAAGCTTCTTTCACAGGCCGCAGCCTGGAGATCCTTGAGCAGCCAGATTACCGGGCGCTAGCTCATAAAGACACTAATTCATTCAGCCGTCCAATACTCCTGTCGCTGTGGGAGAAGAATGGGGAGGAGAGGCAGCGGAGAGATAGGGCTGTCCTGCCCAAACAGGCTATAAAGGAACATTTCTCTCCTCCTTTACCTTGACGCTAATGCTTGTTATCCTGAGGTGATGCATGCGGGACAGCAGATGTTTCTCCTGCGATAAGCCCAATAACAGCACCGCACTCTTCCTCGCCAGACTAGGGTGACTCCGCCCTGTAAATTTGTATTCCTAATTGTTGCTGTGTCCTTTTAACGTGTCCATCTTAGGAGATTAGCCTTTCAGAGCCAGGGAAGCAAACAACACTCAGTAGGCTTAATGTCTTTCTTTCTGCGTCCCATCCCAGACAAGCAGGAGCCCGTCACGAAAATGTCACTGCAGTCTAATCAATGCGGCAGAGGACAGCTAAAAAAAACATCGTTGTTTAAATGCTCTGGATCTGACTACGCAAACCAGAGCAGGCTTTTTAAACAGACAAGAAGGAAAAAATAGCCATTGCATGTGTTCAAAATGTCCATGCCACTTAAACACTTCCTCTGAAAGCAAGAGTATTAAGATGGAACCCCCATTGCTGTAATAAGAGCCTTTATTCTTCCAGGATGGTCTTGGAACACTGCAGAGGGGATTTGACTGAGCATTAGTGAAGAGGTTCTAGAACACAAACTCCAACTCATTCCAGAAGTACTGGATGGAGATCCATCAACATTCTGCAGGTCAACATTCAGCACTGCTAACAGATTCCACCACTATTAACAGATTCAATTCAATACGAGTACAGGACCAGGCCGTAAAATGCTATGGTAGATGACACAGGGTTTGAAATTCAACCGAAGAAAGATACTCAGGACACATCTACTGGCCATTGGGCACTCTCTTATTGGTGGTGCCTCTAGTTAGTGCGTACAGCACTGTTGGTTCTGGTTGATCCACATCAGCTCTCTTCTTGCTATGAGAAGATCAGCAGACGGCCTCTCAGCCTGACCAGCCCAATGACACACGGGTCAACAGCAGCGGTAAGGCAGCAAGCGAGAGCCAGAGAGAAGAGAGGATTTAGTTTTGGCACTGGCAGAATGCCCGGCTCTCACGGAGTACTGGCCAGCCGAGACATAACCGCACAGGAGTGGGAAAAAGAGCCCCACTCTCTTTCTCTCTCTCTCTCTCTCTATTTCTCTCTTTCTCTGTCTCTGCCAGCGGTATCCTCTGAGCCTTTTTCAGGAAAAGTCGCCATCTGGGAGAGACACTGAGGGCAATTTTCCTGCCCAAATCCTGACAAATGGCAGGAGTGAGGTGCTGTGCCAATAAAGCAGTGTAACTTAAATGCTCCCTGTGTCTTTCTCCTCTGCCCTCCCCTTCCCCTCCTGTCCACTCTCCCTCCCTTTAATTGTGTTTATTAATGTTGTGTATACAACATGTGTGTTTTCAGCACCACTCTTCTCCTCTTAATACTTTATTTCCACCCATACCTCACTCGCTCTATCCAGCCTTTTCTATTCTTGTTCTTTCCTCTTTCTGCCTTCCCTTTATTTCTTTATTCTCTCTTGTCATTTGCTCCACCAGTCTTTTGCTTGATTGAACTAGGACCCAACCAGAATGATCTGCAGCACTGATGAGAAATTTGAGAAGTTGACATATTGCTCATTTAGTGATATTTAATAGATTTAACTTATTTTAAGTGGACAGTGTTCTACAGATTGACTATCACTGTGAAATATCCAGCATATATTCAATGTGAAGAATACAGGGGGTCTTCTGGAAACCAACCCAAGCCCAAGTCACTTACAGATCCTAACACAGCTGTAAAGTCCTAAAAACTCACAGAAAAAGGGAATTGGAAAACTCACTAATACATCATGTAATGTAGTTTACCCACTATTGGGAGTGGGAGTGAGTGCTGTAAACACAAAACTTTGTATGTTGAGACGTAGTTACTGGAGGATTATAATAAAAAAACTGTGCTTTTTCTCAACTTTTCTTGATTTAGTCCACATTTAGATCTTTTCCTGTGTTTAAACGCTCCTTTACACTGCAACATTCATCTTTTAACTTGAGGAAAGCTGAAACTATCCACTTTTTCTTGGAGAGATTTGAACTGTCTTCGCAGCAGAGAGTTCTCACCCCTCCCCTTTTCACCCTCTCTTTCTCACTTGCAGCTTAATTATTCTGATGTTGCAGTGAAATATATTTCGTTTGATAATATTAATTAAAAATAACCAAGTTGGTCTGGAACTCATGGCCTTGCAGAAAGAGGCTTCTTAAATAAATATTGTAGTGTCAGAGACAAACTTTTTGTGTTGGGTTTCTGTTATTTACCCCCTAATTAGTGGACACTGCTTAGCAATAAGTGCATAAAACTGTCATGAAAATCCCCGTTCTCTTCTCTGCTCTTCTATTAGGAGTGGCGAGGTCCTGCCAGGCTGCTGGCATTACTGTTGGTCTAACAGGCTCCTCTGCCGAGGTGTCCTGAGTGGACAGGAGTTAGAGAGGTGAGCTGACAGCCGGTGTCTCTCCAGCAGCTCCTTTGGAACAAGCCTGACTGCATGGAGCCAATAGTCCCTGTCAGAGGGCCATCAGGGTTCTGTCCAATGGCATTATGAGCTGGATCTGCTGGACCTCTGGGTCAGAAATGACCACCAGTTCTGAAAGCCTCTTCAAAATCCAGCCAGGTCCTATTACTGCATGCCCAGCTACATCCAACCACATCCCATTACAGCAGGTGTCCTTTATTCTATCAGCACTTATTGCTCAGTCCAGAGCAATTTACCCAACATCAATTATCTGACAATTTCATTTGTAAAATCGCATTCAGGTACTGCTATCTCGTTCAGCACTCAGAAGAAGATGTATTATTTTTATTAATAGCAAACCCTAACAACCCTATTATTAAGTGTTCCATCCATCTTCCATCACTGTCGCTAGGTGATCATAATTGGCTTCCACTCTTCCCTCTCTACTCAGGCGTCTGTTCACAGAACAGGCAGTTAGTGACCTCCTCCAAGCATGTTAAACTATCTAATGACACTGAATTACAATTTAATCGAAGTAATCCTAACAGACCTATAATGAATGAAATATTAATATTTTACTAGAGCAACACAATGATCTTCACTTCCAGAATATAATCAATACATGGCATGCAATATCAGTTCAAAATATCAGTCAAATACCAAAAAACAATCATCATATCTCACTAGTGTTTATTCATTTGAGGGTCCCAGGTTTTCCAGCCATCAGTAAAGAACATCTGTCAATTTCTCATTTAAATTACAACAAGCTTCTGTTAAAAGAGGATTAAAGATCCTGGCACCCATTCAAGTCCCTCTTGAAGCTCATCAGTCTGAAATCAACACCCAACCTTTCCAACAGCCAGACAAAGGGGACGCACTCGTCCTTTAGCACTACAAACAGCACACAGCAGGTAAACATCACGTCGGTCCTCGGACAGGACTCACATGTCTTATGTACTGGAAGGGTGTGTGTGTGTGGAGCTGGAGCAGCGCGTGACTCAGCCTCTCAAGGGACAATGAGGTTTGGCACGGAAAGGAAGAAAACAACCTGTGTGGTGTTTTAAAGGGGAAGTGTCAGCGTGAGAGAACCTGTGAATTCACCCTGCTGATGATGGGCTCCACTCCGGGGGACTTTCAGGAGCGGAAACACCCCGGAACCCCCCTTAGCATGATACTACACACACACACACACACACACACACACACAATGCAGGAATGCCCTAAAAACACACATGCTGCATAAACATAAATACACAGTCACACAACACAGTTGCACTACACACATATGCACATTATTCTGATGCATTACACTCACACACTCAGTGGAGACACACTACACAGAAATACACACAACAACAAAAAACACACATGCACCACATAAACACAGAATACAGATGCACCACACATTCATACACACACAAAATATAGATGTACAAAACACATAATATAAAGGCAATGAACACACACACACACTCACACACACAAACACACACACACACACACACACCTAAAATGTCTGAGTACCCACAGTGCTGGCTCTGTCCTTTCATGTCAAAGTGTCATAACCCCCCTGCAGCAAGCACTCTGATATCTTCACCCTTTCTGTCCAACATCTCTTACATCTGACCTGTGAAGTGGAGCAGCAACACCCTGCAGGAGTGACATTAACATCTCCTACAATCATCACTACTCAAGCGTCCATTCACTTTTTTTCTATTCTATTTACCATGACCGAATTTTTCTGACCAGCACTGCCATTCCAGCATATCAGTAATTCAGTAATCTGGTGATGAATCTGATTATTAATTGTACTATAAACAAGGCCAAGCAATAAAATAAACTCAACAGGACCATTAAAAACTACACACAGAATGTACAAAAAACTAGGAAGATTTAAAAAATTCAGGAAATAACTGCAGCAAATAAGTTCTATTTCTGACATTCTGTGATAACGCTGAGGCAATGTTTCAAAAGAGGTGACACGTTATTTCTCTTTGCTCTTCATGTATTCCTCTAAGGCTATGAAGCCCAGGTGACATTCAGTGGTGTCAGAGACTTCTGCACCAAAAGATTACAGAAAACACAACAGCGGAGTGAACTGATACAGCAGATCTGTCAATAAAGTGGCTGCGCCTGGCCACAAGGGCTATGAGCACTCATGCTATAAATTACACTCACTGATCGCCACCTCAGCATGGTCACAATAATTTGATTACCCATGCAAATTACAACACATCACAAATGAAACAAGCCACCACAATTTGTTAACAAATGCAATGTCACAGCAAAATGACAAGTCTATGGTCTCTCTCTATGGTGCTGAAATACACTCACCATCCACTTTACTAGACACCTATAGCTAGAGACAGATTAGAAACATCACCATTACACTTCCATACACTGGCCAATTTATTAGAAACACATACTAGTACTTCCAAATACTATCAGCTTTACTAGATACAAGCCTCACTCTGGTCACTTTAATAGAAACACCATATTTGTACCTCCACACACAGGTAACTTTAACAGAAACATCTCTTGTACGGCCGCACACCGGACTCTTTATTATAGTGACCTACCTTATACTTCCAGTCACTGGTCACTTTATAAGAAACACCTCCGTTGTGCTACAACACACTGGAACTTTATTAGAAACACCTACCAGTACTTCCACACACTGCCCACTTTAATAGAAACAAGTCTGTTTTGTGCACATAAACTGACCACTTTATTAAAAACACCCACCTAATACTTTCACTCACCGGCCACCGTACTATATAAATCTACCTGCACTTACACACTGGCCACTTTATTAGAAATTTCATGTTTGTGTTTACATTCTCTGATCACATAATTAGAAACACCTCCCACTAGTATTCCAAAAGCACTGTTTACTGCTAGCATCCTTAATAATTAATTGAATTATTTATTAAACATTAGTGTAATTAATCCTGTTATGTTTGGTCATGCTTTGCATGGTGATTAACAAACCCCTAGACACTGATAAAATGACCTTAATCAAAGTGTATGACCACTCATGATATGATACTTTAATTAATTAATTAAATGTAATTTTAAGCAGAGCATGACAGCATCAACTAAAGTAATAGTATTGTGATTACATTGTTACGCATTTCAACCTATTAAAGAGGCCCATGACATCACTTTTCTGGAATAAAAAGCACTCGAAAAATCTTTCAAGTTTCTGTTTTCAAAGAATCGATTTTTAATGTCACAAAACCAATGGCAGCAAAATGCTTAGGGCTATTTTTGGCTCACAAATCCCACACAAACATGATGAATAAAAATTAAGCAAAAGAAAAGGCAGAATATGTGCCTTTAATCAGTTTGAATCTTCAGTGGTAAGGGATTATCATAATTTCACCTTTGCCAGGCTACATGAAGATTTTGATTCCTCAGAACATCCAGTAATTCACCTGGAACTGTGATTGGTCATCCTGTCAGAAATACTGATTGTTTAGAGGCTTGTTTACATATTGCAGTATTGCAGAGACTGATGTGGCAATAACTATTAACCAGCAATCTATCATGCAGTCCTAATAAAAACATGGAAGCTTTGTATTCAGAGGTGGAGATGTATGTACATCCGCACACACAGCGTCAATAAAAAAATGCACAAAGTGCGCTGAGGCTGAGTGATGATGGCTCGGTCAGAGACTCAAAGGGCATGTTCATGGATGACTAATGCTGCACTCTAGGAATCTAACAATCTTTTCCTGTCCAATCGTCTTCTCCCTGCTTCTCCCGCTTCTCCTTTGTTTCCCCTTCTTTCTGTTGCTGCTCTATTAGTTCTGCTCAGGCCTCTCTCTTTCTCTCTGTGGAGCCCTGGTCATTGTCTCACAGACATCACAAAGCTGGCTGCTTTGATTCTTTGTGATGGTGACAGGTAAAAGAAACGCCTGTTCTGGGTGCTTCAAACTGTATGTAGAGAGGTATAGAGAAGCTCCTATACACAATGAGCTAAGTTCAATAAAAAACTATATTGAAGTTCAGTGATGAAGAGATATGCACAATATATCATATGTTACTCATTATCTCGATATCGGTCTCTTCCATATTGAAATCGCAGAAGGCTGCAATAGCCTCTAACCAATCACAGTGTTTCTTTGAATCAGCGTGGCCAATCACAGCACCAGGTGAGTCATACTGTGCATTTTGAGGGAAAGGGGTGGTCATGTAGTCCAACAAACGTGAAATTATATTGTCAGTCTTTAACCATTAAAGATTGTCTGAGGGTCCATATTCCACATTCCACATTTTTACATCATGTTTGTGTGGGTTTGTGTACCAAAACTATCATTCAGAATTCATCCTTACATGACCATTTTCTAACCTCTGTTAATCCATTAGAATTAAACAGACTGTTTTTGTTACTGCGCCTTTATGACTGATAGATGTGGGTGATCTCTTTCCAGATTGGCTGCCCTGTATTGCAGCTCATTCAGAAGGCAGCGCAGGGCTAAAACACTCCCACTTTTCATGGAGGGGTGGGGCTAAACTGCTGTAAGCTATTCAGTGCTTGCTAAATAGTAAACCTGACAGTTTTGTGACATCACAAAAGCTGATTTGTTTTTTTTACAGCATAGCTCTGATTTATGGGCTGCATGAACAGGGGGAGTGAACATACATTTAGAAAATTTACATTTACACAGCAAGTCATGAGGCAGCTGGTGGCCTGGTGGTTAAGGAGATGCCCTGCGATTAAAAGGTTGTTAGTTTGAATCCCAGGGCTGCTAGTATCGTTCCAACACTCTGCTCCCCAGGTGCCCTCTGTTGGTGGCAGCCCCCTGATTTCCTTGGTGAATGAATTAAAAGCAGAGAGAGAATTTCATGTTTTTTTAACACTGTGTGCAATGGTGGGTAACAGGCTACTTTACTTAATTAAAGAAAAGTAAAAAGTGATGTTATGGGCCCTTTAAAATATCATTTAATAAGACATTTTGTTCATATCAAGCAGCCGTAAACAGACATGAAAACTAATTCATTTCTTTTCCACCAGACATTCTACATGGGTGTAATACAATTTCAAATAAGAAAAGAACATTTAAGAAACACTAACGCAGGCTGTGGCTAAAAACTCTGGGCTAATTGTCTTTAATAATGTTATTTCATTGGTAATAATTTTTACAGGTCATGTTTACGGACCCGCCCTCCTGAGACTTTAAAAAGTTTTGTACATCTGGCCCCAAGTTCTTTCCTGGAAATGTGTTTTTATCTGACTAATATTTACAGTGTGAGGTTACATTCAGGGTCTAAAAAAGTAAAGTCAGAGAATAATTGGATTGTTATATTATTCCAGGTGGTTTAGTGTGAAGTTCTAAATTATAGAGAAATGTACTGAGTTGTTGAGAGCGGGTGCGAAAGTAAACAGATGTCTGAAACATATAATGTCTCTTAAAGCCAATCTGGAGTATGAATACACAACAGTTCCGCAAAAGCTTTCTGGCCTAAAACATGTTTTCTTTTCCCAGGGCATGGTGAGGCAACATAGTAATATAGTAACAAAGACATTTTTCAGATTTTACCATCATCAGCATCCAGTGGCGGAACTACAGGGTGGCCAGGGGTGGCCGTGGCAACCCCTGACCACGCCCTGGCCACCCCACGGCCGGACAATAATTTTATAATAAACGATTTGTCCCACAGAATGTTGGTTCCGCCGCGATATTTTATTTGTTTCCCGCTGGGACGCATTTTGCTGTAGCACACAAACACATTTCAAACGTGTTTCTGACAGCAGCTGCTGTTGAAGTCAGACAATACAACCTTCCAGTGAAGTATGGGTCCGTGCGATTTGGAGCTTAGTTATTTCTCCATAATGTCTTTGGACAAGTTTTCTCACTTTGCTAACAGTGACAGTGGCTTACGCAAAGTAGTCCTTTCACAAGTTCACAATTCAGACAAAATCTAGTTAGTAACGTAAGACTAGGGTAACTAAGGGCTCACAAATTACATACATACACACCATCTGTCAATATATTAGACAATATGTGTTACAATCTCACTTAGAATCTATCCCAACATGTAGAAAGTGTTAACATGTGGTCTATGTATAA
>JBBMFX010381688.1:0-18086 GCA_037832545.1 Rhabdalestes septentrionalis
CCCGAACAGGGACTTGAACCCTGGACCCTAAGATTAAAAGTCTGATGCTCTACCGACTGAGCTATCCGGGCTCACTGAAATGCATTTGATGAGCTGAGTAAATATTTCTGAATGGTCCGTGATAATATCGCGTGATAATAAGTTAATCAACTTATTTATAATTTATATAACTTATAGAGTATTACTTATTTGGTCTTAAAGTACTTGAAATATTGAATAATATATATTTACCATTAATATACATTAATACAATCAAAATTAATCGAACATAGAATGAGTTGTTGAGTTGAATGTTAATTTATAGGTGATTTAATTCTTTTGAGTGGTCATGAACACGCATGCGCTCGTACAGAGAGCAGTTTCACAGACTTACGGACACAAATGCCATGTGGAGCAGCGTCTTTTAATTAGAGAGTGCAGCTGGCTCCCACGTCACAAGCTTGGCAAGTGTACTGTTGATGTGTGTGTGTGTGTGTGTGTGTGTGTGCATGGGAGGGGGGCTTCCTGCGGTTCCCTGGAAGTCCTTTACACAAACCAAGAATAGCATGGGCTCCTCTTTCCCTCTCTGTAGACAGTAAAGGTGACCCAACTGGGACAGACAGGCACAGGGAAGCAGTTCAGAAGTTTCAGTCTCGGCCTCAGTAATGATCTTGCTGGCACAACATGTACCTTCATATAGGACAGAGGTCACCAACAAGGTGAGGCCCCCAAGGACCACATGAGTCACCACGGACCAATTCTAAAAACAGCACAACTCACCAGTGAGCAGCATCTTTTTATCCTGTTGCTCATTTGCATTATTCAAAAATGACAATATCTAAAACCAATAACATTTAAAACATTTATTCTACATTCAGTTTATATAGGTTCAGGTAAACTCTGTTCTGGTGTATCAAACCGATAGCCCTTTGTATGGCTCAGAAGTCGAAAGCTGTGCAGAATTTGACCTTAGAAAGGCACAAGCTAGCCTAGTTAACCAGCTAGGGGAGTTACTTAACTAGCTTGAGAATTAATTTACCAATTTAGCTAATAACTAGTTAGCTGGTTAAAGAATTACAAGAAGCACATGTGCAGGGGTTCTCAAACTTTATGTTCAAAGGTCCAAATCTAATTTCTAGATTAGGTCCAAGGTCCGGTTCGACAAGTGATAAACAAATCCCTTTTATTGAATTTGCTTACAGCATACAACCATAAGATATGGGGCTGTTTGCCTATAACTGTTTGCTTGTGAACTTAATCCACTCTCACTGTTGACAGTAAAGTATCATTTGCATTGTAGTATTATGAAAAGATTTAACGATATTAATATTGATTAACTATATTTTAATGCCTCAACAAATAAAGTGGGGCAGGTCCGTTCTTAGGCACACGCAAACTAGGGCCCCGACCGTGAGGGGGCCCCCAGCACGGAATCCCGTCAGCACCAGCAATTAGATTGTTGCTAATTACATTTTCTAGTTATTAAAAAACAATGAATGTGGCAGATAGACAGATAATTAATGAGCTGATGCACAAGGTGGTAGAAATGTGGTAGAAATACACAGAAATACACAGCTGCCTATTTAGCTAAAATACATCATGCTTTGTCCTGTTAGCCTGGTTTCTGCTGTTGCATGGACGTTCTTTATCCATTATAGCTGTACAGTTCATGTATGCTGGCTGTAAGGCACACACATTAGGGCCAGATCACACTGTCTCATACCTAACCGTTCAAATTGCATGCTTTAGAAGAAAATTCTGTCTTAAAAGTAATAGAAAATGCCTGTTAGTTTAGGTAGGTTGAATATGGATTTGATCACTGAATGCTGTGAAATAGAGAGGACACCTTGTGGTCATATGCTGGTATTACATGATGAGAACTGTGTTACCGCAAATAAAAGCCGGATATTTTAAATATAAACTTTATTGTAATATTCGATTTTTTATGTATTTGTTTGTTTGTTTATAGCCAACAGAAACACGTGGAAAGGTTTTATTTAAATATATGCTCTGATATTTAGAACATTTATAACATATCTTAAGAATTTTGGATGGGTTTTGGAAGAATGTTAGAGACCCATTCTACAAAAAATCTTTTTTGAAGGATGAGTTTGAGAGATTTTTTTCTGTAGAGTTCTTAGAAACCGTTCCTTAAAAGAGGCTTTGGAGAAACAAAGGTGTTTTTTTGTGGCTGCACTCCAAAGAATTTGTTCTGGCTCGGCTTGGCACTTTTATTTTGTATCGAATACAGTTACTTGAGTAGGGATGTGAGCTACTTCACCCCCTCTGCGTATCAGGGAGACAGAAAAAAAGATATTTTTCTTGGAGGAAATCGTTCCTGGAGTCTCTCTCTGGAAGGTTATTTGGCCGTAGAATTACTAAAAGCCTGGCATGCCTCAGGAGAAAAAAGACATTGTTTAAGGTTTGTTAGTCTGAAGGTATGTGTCTTCAGAGGCCATGAGAACTAGCAGTGGTTAGTTCAGGTATAGAGGAGAGAGTGCCGTTTTATGGAAGCCTGGTCCCTGTGCCGGTGTTCACCTGATCCAGACCACAGTGAACCATGGAGGAGACCAGAAAGCTTTCAGAATCCTGAGAAATACGAGAAAACACCCATCTTGAGCACATCGACCCAGTCAAGCTGAACAAAAACAGGGCACTCTCTGGAGGCACGAGGCAGAGTTCAGGATGGGGGCGGTTCAAAACAACACCCTGACACGTATAACTTTCGGTCTAAGTTGGAGTTAAAAATAGTTTACAAGCTCACATGATTTTTAAAAAATGATTGCTAATACAGACTACAAATGAATGCAAACACAGCATATGCACAATGAAGAGTGCTTCTCAGTATTTTGTGTGTCCCCTTTTTTATAAGTAAACTTTGCTGATCAACCCATTGTTGTGTTGGAAATAGTGTTGTTTTTGGTGGCCTGTCTAAATTGTAGTTTTAGTGTAGTCTTTGCATTAAACTGTCATTTTAGTTTTTATTAGTCTTAGTCACACTCACATTTCTTTAGTCTGGTCAAGTTTCAGTTGACTAAAAGTTCGAACATTTTAGTCTTATTTTGGTTAGAATTATCTATGACTATTGTAGTCTAGTTTTAGTCAATGGAAACTGATGACATTTTAGTCTAGTTTGGATCAATGAAAGTTGTATTTTAGTCTTTTAGTAATAAAATTCTATTTAGCCCACTCAATATAGTATAAGTACCAAGTACAATAGACAAAATCTAAATTGTATTTTAGTCAAACCTATTTCACAATTCAAACAAGGTTATCTTATTTTTTATATTACTATTATCTTATAGACTACTGACCAAGATTACTGTCCATCTATTCCAGACATGGAGGACTCTCTGATTAGAATGTATTGCCATAAAACCCACATATGTAAAACTATAAAATTAGTTTTTGCATGGATATGTAAAAGTTGCTTATAAAAGGCTGTGTGTATGGGTTTGTGTGTGAGTGTGTGTGTGAGAGAGATTTCTCTGTCTCTGGCGCTTTAATGGCCCTGCGTCCCAATCTTTTTGCCCAGGCTAGATAGATTTAATTCACAGTGCATCTAAATGGACAAAAGTATATCTCTAAAGAGCGTCCCAATACTTTTTACCTCCGCTACGTATCGTACAGGAAATAACGTCTCGTCTCGTTTTATTCAGCGAAAATGAAGAGATATTTTAGCCTAGTTTTTATTTTGTAAACCACATTTAGTCTTTCTATTTATTTCGTTCCGTTATCGTCACATGACTAGCATTTACGTTGCGACTCATCTCATTTTGGCCACGTGATAAATGTTCTTTTGACCATATTTCGTCATAATTTTCGTTGACGAAAGCAACATTAGTTGGAAGTCGTTTTCTGTTTTAAACACTTGTTTAATTGCATCAGAGCAATTATTTCCCCCTAGATTTCCATCTTTTCCATTTGTACTTGCCTGAATTGCTGATTCCACTGTGTGCTCTGGCATGTGGATTCCACTGTGTGCTCTGGCATGTCTCATTCGAAGTTTTTTCTTAGTTTTTATTATTTTGTACATTGTAGATTAATGTAGAAAACAAACAAATGGCGAAGGACCACATGAAAATATGCAAACGAAAAAAAAGAGTTAAACAAACCCGAATATGTTTTGTAATAAGGTAATGCTTGACTTTAATTAATTTTTAAATGAAAGCCCATTTGAAATGGCTAAGTGGTACTTGCCATAATGTGGAGTAGAACTGTAGTGGAATAGGATCACTAACTGTGTACCAACCCGAAAACTGATGACCCAAACACTTTAAGAAGGCAATAAATTCCACTGATGGACTCTTGATGAAGAACATCTATTAATTAAGTTCGATTCCTCATGAATCTGACTGAAAAAATGCCAAGAGTTTGCAAAGCTGTCATCAGAGCAATAGGTGATGTTTTTAATATTAATCTACCATGTAGCCAATAATAAACAGAGGAAATAATTGAATGGGAAGGTGTGTCCAAACTTTTGACTGGTACTGTATGCCTGTATTTCACTGTGAAAGACTGATTGGTAAGTAACATACTTATGAATTCCAGGGCCGAAGGTTTCCCAGCAGATCACTGCTCAGAGCATCACACTGCCTCCATTTTTTGCTTTCTTCAAAAAGTACATCCTGGTGCTGTTACTTCACAAGGTAAGCCACACATACACATGACCATCGACATGATGTAAAAGTAATCTGATATTTCAGACCAGGCCTCCTTCTGTTGTTCGATGGTCTAGTTCTGAAGCTCCCAAGGCTATTGAAGTAATTTTGGTATTAAATTGGTGTTAGCATGGGCACTCTGACCAGTCTGCAGTTCCACAGCCCCAGATAGCCAGCGTAAACTTTAGCTGCTACAGTTTGATCGAACCACATGTGCCTTCGTTGATGACCCTTGGGTGTCTGTAACCCTGTTGCTGGTTCACTGGTTGTCCTTTCTTGGACCAATGTTGGTGTGTACGAGGATCCCACCACAAGACCTGCTGTTTCAGAAATGCTCTCACCCAGGCATCTAGCCATCACGATTTTTAAATGTTTCTTAGAACCCAATGCTCACCCCTTTTCCCTCCTTCAAGGACTGACTTTTAATTTGCTGGCTCGTATATCCCAACCCTTACAGGCGCCACTGCAACGAGATAATCAATGTCATTCACGTCACCTGTCAGTAATTTTAATGGCTGATTGGTGTATATGTCGACACATTTGTTGCCAAAAATAAGTAAAGTAAAAGCCAAAATTGTTGATTCATAATACCAACCCACATAACACCATTTAACAAAAAAGCCTTATGGCAGGACCCGAAAGATAAAGACAGAAAAGAGAGAGGGGAAAAAATAGGTTTGGGGGTTAGAGAGCTCGTAGTGATATTTGCCTTTAGCTTAAATGTCTCTTTTAATTAATTCAGGGCATCAGTCCTTGCGCATTAGTTTCTAGGGAGGGGCTGTTAGCTGTCGGGACAAATGTGTCAGTACAGGTGGCTTCTCTCAAGATAAGAGTTCAAAGGGCTGCTCACTTATCGATCCACCAGCCTTCATTTTCACACGCAGACTGATAACTGCGGGTCAACAAGACGCTCTGACTGCCAGTCAGTGCTGACACCCCCCCACCAGTACCACAACGATGATGAAAAGCAGACAGGAAATTCATTTACACTCCGATAGCTGTAAAAGCTCTCATCAAAGTCATCTTTGATGTTGGAATTGAAATGAATTTGACCAGCAGGCAAGCTGGGCCTCAGCAGCAGGAGACGGCTTCATTCACACCGCTCATTGGCACTGTTTCTTCCACAAGAAGAGCTGCCAGGCGGCCTGATGGAGGGAGATGGACAGGCAGCTCTTCTCATGTTACAGGGTTGAAATAAACCAGACTTATTTTTTCCTGAACTTGACATGGATCGATTTCTCTTTTTTTTTCAGAGCACATGAAACTAAAGTTTACAAAACAGAGATGTTTTCAGACTCCACCAGACCAAAGCTTTTCCACACAAAAGTTTTCACCTCTTAGCTCATGTCTGAGACCCTGTTAACTGGTTGTTGGTGTCTAGAGTCAAATTCTAGACTGTCCTGCACTGGTTAACTTTCACTTAATAGCTTGTTAAATATCTAACAGTTGGAGATCCACCATATAATTCTATAAGGTGGCTTTTTGTAGGTCAGTAGTGATGAATACAAATATGACATTTTCTGGCTAATAATGGAGAATGGAGAACAAACTTGTTAGCAAATAACATCGATATTTTGTAGTTTTAGTAAATATTGCATGAGCAACCTGCAGAAGCAGAAAATCTTAGTGTATGTAAAAACTTTGGACTGATGGTGTTTGTAGGCCCAGATCCCATGCAGTTCCCATAAGAAGCCATAGTCTAGATAAGAACTTCTCTGACCTCACAGCAATTGGATTACTGAAAACATCTCGCAAACAGTGCATACACAAATTTTACCCGATGAACTTTTTGCAAAGTAACAGAGCTCTTTGTGGGAGATAAGATCTGGATGGAAGGGTGTTCCAGCACAAATGTGAAAAATCTAGGCTATTGTTTTCACGGGTAAAAGACATATTGATGTTTTACCTTGTTCTAAATTGTGTGCACATAGCAAAGCGTCTATTGAATGCACCTCAAGCACAGTCCAAGCCCCATCTATTCAGTGGAAAGCTCCAGACCTGCAGGGCCTCGATGTATTCTCTATGCCAATAAACTCCTAAAATCAATAATAAAAATGCTGGTTAATTTTTAATTTCCTCAAACCTTGAGTTTGGAACTCACTAACATTGCTGGATGATTTGTGGCTTTATGGTAAATTTCAGGATTTCATTTAAACCAAAATTAAACTGTGCATGTTAGCCATGTTGGCTCAAATATAAAGTATAATAATGACTTATGCACAATTATTGAGCCTGAAAATGTCACTTGTTTTTGGCTAGTTGCAAATGATGTTTCAAAGATGGTGCTTTTAATTTAGCATAATTATTTTAATCCATACCTCTTATGAACTAAGCCTGCAGTGCCTTTAAATATACAATGAGCCTGAACTTTTCTGACTGCTGTTAATATGGTTTTCTTCTTAATATCTGTGTACAATAAAAGTACATTTAAATGACTGATTTTTGTTTAGGTTCTGATTTTATATTGAAATTAAATTGTTTTGCTTGGGATCAATTCCTGCTGTTTAATTAAATTAAAGTTAAGAAAAAGGCAGGAAAGACCAGAATCTGTAACAGCCAGTCATTGTTGTTTACAAGTATTTGGCTGTTTTTGCTACAATAGGTTAGAGACACTCATTAAGGAAAAAACAATTATAATTTTTTAATTGAAAAACGTGCACAAAGCATGTATTGATCAAGTAGAAAAAAAGAAAGGACATTTTTAAGGTATGTTACAGAGACATTTTATGTGTCTTTTAAGACTACTTCCATCCATGACTATAGAATACAGGTAACATTAAAATGTAACAGTTTAAACGTTTAATGTTTTAGAATGGTTTCTTGCTTTCTGATGTAGCTGAACCTTCAGTATTTCTGTGACCATAGTCCTCGTTATGAGTGGGCATACTGCAAGTCATGTGATTGTTGTTGCACTTCAATGCACTTTTGCACACACTTTTGGTCAGCAGTGGCTAACATCAGTCATTTTATTGTTGTTGCAGTGAATCGAGTTTTTCACGATGCTGTTTATGATGCCTGTGTATCATTTGTTACTGGGTTGCTAACAAAGACAAGAAGTGGATGGTCAATGCGGAGAAGAATGGGTCAGGGCAGGAAATTGAGCGAGAAGGCCTGTCGTGTGAATGAAGCCTTTGTTTATCCCGGGCCCAGCGGACGCTGCCAAGAGAGTCCCTAAGTGCTCCTTTTCTCACCTCGGCTTGGGCGGTGCGCCTCAGTTGAACGTGTCGGGTTTTCGTAAGTGTGACTCCGGACATTACAAGTGTGAAAAGGGTTCTACGGTCTCCTGATACAGCAGGACGGTAAAGGCCTCTGAGTGATAGGTGCTCAGATTTGTACGTTAATATGTGTGTGTGTGTGTGTTTGTGGTTGTATTTTTGCTCCAGGTCTCAGGGAATCTATATTGTTGTTTAGCCCTCATTAATGGAAAACGTTTGTTGCATTTTCAGATTCTGTTTCTAACAAAGCCAGTAAACAAAATTCAGGATCAGTAATAAACAAAACAGTCATCAGTAATAGAGAAATAAATAATGAGATTCTCCTTGAATGAGAGCAGTTAGAGTCGTATTTGGATTGGTAATGTTAAAATATTCACATTTATACTGTAAATATTAAAGATGATAGAATCTGAATAAGAAAACTTTATTGATCCAGGAGGAAATTTCTTATGTTATGACTACACAGAGACACAGACACAGAGAGACAAGTACAATATAAAATATCTGTGTAAACAAATCCATTAAAAACATTCTAAAATACTCTACATGAAACACACTATTCTAGAAATACAAATGCTGGTGTATTAATGATACTGAACAGTAACATAGCGTTAAGCGGATGACACTGCACATAATACTGCACATGATATCTATTATGTGCAGCATGTCACTGCTCATAATAGATATCAGAAAACCCATCCCTGTATTTTCTATAATGAATTTTGATATAAAAGCTAAACTGTAGTGTCTGTTGATTAGGATTCCCTGCACACTGATTCTACTGACCACATTCAAAGAAGTGTTTATGTTGTGTGTTCTGATGCGTCTCTCTTCCAAACACAGCCTCACTTATTCTGATCATGTTTTAGACGTGTTGTGTGGCACCTGCCTGTGTTTCAGTTGACTTCATCAGTGGACACACATTACAACACACCTGCTGTATAGTATTATAACATGAAACCGAAAAGAAAATCATCTCTGTATGGAATGGAGTTAGAAATTATGTAGCTGGTTTTAACTTATTAAAAATAAAATACACGTTATGGCACGTGAATAAGATATAGCTCTCTCTGAATGTTTTTTTGCATCGAGACAACAATCTATCTTGATTTCTTTTTTCTTGCATGCACATTTTATCGCTCTTTAAAATAAAATTCAAATCTCAGGTCATTTACATAAAACTTTTAGAAGCCTAATCTTTGATTTCTTTGAGTAGATTTGCTTTGCACTTGTAATATGAAGTCTCTTTTCTTCATTGGTTTCTTCCCTGACTGGGATAGTGAATATTAGCTTCTACTATTTGCTGAATGTCAAGATAAATCTCTCCTCCATCAGTTTATCTTATTCAAGTGATTTCTTTATTTCTAACATACCTATGGTGATTGTAGCCAGAGTCCAGTGTTTGTTTCAGGCAACAGCACTTTAACAAACTGCCTCTGGATGATCTAAGTGTTGTGTTGCCTGCTGAATACATCACTGCACTGGGGAGCAGTGCATCCCTATTCCTGCACTGATCGATTGTTCCCACAAAACCTTGGCAGTGACGTGGAGATTTTGTTTCTCTTATAAATTATGACTTAAACAATTCTACCGAACACCTTTTTCCCACTTCCGACAGTGTTTATAATCTTTTTTCACTTTGAAAGAGCTAATTATCTTCATTTTCAGTTACTGAGCCCATGTGTGTTGTTTGAGGGAAACATAAATTATTTCACGGTGGAACTGTCTAGACTTGATTCTGCTGAAGGCCTAGTAAGCCTAATAAGATCTGGGACCTCCTAAAGAAGAACTCCCAAGGAAAGCGTGAAAGGTACCCAGTTTTTCAATTCATATTTCAGGCTTTTGGAAACAAGTTATTAAAATGTTCAATAACATGCTGTGATCATGGATTTACATCACTTCAGTGGATTCTTATCATGTCTGTTGCTGGGAATTATGACAAATCTGAACTGGCAAAGGTATTCAGTTATTACCTTTGTCTTTGTGAGTGTGTGTGTGTGTGTGTGTATGTATGTGTGTGTATAATAGAGAAGGAGAGGTCATGCCTGTGTTTTTGTGTGAGAGTGAAATGTTGTTTCTGTATACACTCTCCCTAGTTACAATAATGAATGGAGACGGATTCCTGAAATGGTGCATGCAAATGACTACTGATTCTAAACAGTGGCTGCAGTGATCCCAGGGCTGTGTGGAGACCACCATTTCCCTTCAGTTGAAAATGTATAACCAAGTTGCCTGGAAAGGACACCTCTTTAAACAAACACTCATGAAAAAGACATGCGTTTGCTAGCATAGTACACTTTTTAGCAAGTAGCTGTTTAGATATGTAGCAAGTTTAGCCAATTATCATGTAAAAAATAAGTAAAGCCTTCAGATGTGTTGTGAGTGCAGCAGTGTATGTAGAGAAGCTTTTCTATGGTCTGTGTTCCAGCAGCTTCACTCCTGATTCGGTTTCTGACGGATGAAACAGAGTCACACATGCACACACTCCGATCTTAACATCACTGATTTAATTGTTGCGTTTGTAAAATAATGTAAGAGTGTTGTGCAGTTTAACATCTCCAAGGTATATTAAATAATCTATATATGTTGTTTTTACATTTTTCTCCAAACATTTTTTTTATTGCTGCAAACGTAATGGGCTCCAGTTCAAAACATGAATGACCTTCACCATAATAAAACTATTGCTTGTTTCTCACCAAAGGCATTTTCCATGGGTATACAGGAACCCTAAACTGTACTGGGGTGGCACAGACGTTTTTGATTCACCGGTGCATCTTAGCCACGTTAGCACCACAATTCTCTTCCAGTAAAGTAAAATAAACAATGGCCTCTTTACAAGGTCATCTGATGTCATGAAAACATTTTTATGACAAATCAAAAACCAGTGATGGCCCAGACATCCCGCAACGGTGTGACAACACAGACAGGTGTGGCTTGGGAACAAGTTGCCTTATTTTTAATGCATAGACATTAATTATATATTTTATTATATATATATTATAATTATTATATATATTATATATTTATGTACCTCAGTTCTCTAATTTTTTTGAGTAAAAAAAGGCATTTTGACCAAAACCACTAATAAAATCTCTCATAAAGAAAAAAACTTGAACTAACATGGATATATTGCATCTACAGACTAAAGACTTCATTGTTCATTTCATATAGTCCATCCTGATACAGGTGTGTAAAACTGTGGTAGTGAAATTAAGGTAAAAAAAATAGATCCTGTCACTGCAGGGTCTTCGCACTACAAAATCCAGTGTGACTGTGCTGACCTTAAAAACACCTTTGCTCTAAACTGCAGTGATCAGTTTGACATATAGACAACTTGTTACCTCCAGCTACACTTTTAATGAGCCAGACCACAATACCTGAGGTTCCATATCATAGAAAAACAAATTGTCCATGTTTTTTTTGTTCATTATGTACATATTGTTCATTTCAAAACATACCATTCACTCTCTGGTCTGTATGGCCCATGTATGGTAATGAACCAATGTGTTTACATACAATACTGGGCAAAGGTCTTAGGTACTTAAGCAAATTGTTTTAAGCCATATATCTAGGTGTGTGATAAAGTGTCTTGATGCTTGCAAAGTTAATATTAGAATAAATGCAACAAACTAGAAAGTAGTAAAACATGTCAAGCTCTGTTTCATTTGTGAAAGTAGTTGATATTGTGTGAGCTGGTGAGGAGAAACCAGGTTCAGTTCCAGATTCCTCCTCGGTTCCTTAAGCTGTTGTTTGGATAGTGAAACTCCAGTAGAAACCCTGATGGAGTCACACCAGGTTTCTGATGGAAACTACATTAAAACTGGACCTCCACAAGAACTTGTATTTATTTGTATTTATTCTTTTTGGTTTGGTTAATACTGTATTTCAGCCTGATCAGTGTGTAGCAGCTCAGATGTGCCTTTTGTGTTAAACTATTTTGGAATTAGGCGCGACACAGGGTGAAAAATCAGAACAGAGAGCACTTAACATATGTCAGAAGTAAACAGTCATGTATAATTGAATTACAGGCAGTTTAATACAATTTTTCTCCCTCTGAGATGTTATTGGTCTGTGATCCATGCCATAGTACATTACCATAGTACATTGCCCAACCTCACATTACCAGTCAAAAGTTTGGACACACCTTCACATTCAATGTTTTTCTCTGCTTTGATTATTTTCTACATTGTAGATTAATATTTAAAACATAAAACCATGTAGGAACACATAAAATTATGCAGTAAACAAAAACGAGATAAACAACCAGATTATGTTTTGTAATAAGGTAATTATGGACATGTTTTTTCTTTTTACTTAGTTAAGTGGTTCCTGCCATAATGTGGAGTAGAACCCGACCATCACACCTGATGATCCCAAACACATTAAGCAGGCAAGAAAATCCACTAATGAACTCTTGATTAAGAACACCTGTTAATGAAATACTATTCCATGTTGATTCCTCATGAATCTGATCGAAAAAATGCCAAGAGTGTGTTAAGCTGTCATCAGAGCAATAGGTGATGTTTTCAGTATTAATCTACAATTTAGCTAATAACAAAAGAAATGTTGAATGAGAAGGTGTGTCTGACTGTTATTGTATGTGGCTTCATAAACTGGCTGAAGTTCACAGAGTACATTTAACAGTTTCATTTGAATTCCATTTTAATTCTCGCAGGTACATTTCGCACACTGCTGTTTGGTTAATATTTTAACTTTACTAGTTTTTTAGGGTGTCTGAACCCAGCCTGTACTTAGAGTATCATCTGGAGGACAATTTGAGTGCAGACCAAAACTCGTGACCTTCCTGTGCCTCTACTCCATCATTATACGCCATTAAAATTCAGCTTCTGGTGGGGGCCCTCTGTCCCAAGGTCTAAAGTGATGACTCATGGAATTGAGGCTCAAACAAAGCTCTGCTGGCATTATTGCACCCTCACGCTTCCAAGCTCAGAGGCAAAAAACACAACCCCTCTCCTGTAAATTAAGAATATAGTTGTAAGTATTGGACATATGTATGAATGAACATTTGAGACAAACTTTGTTGTATTCTGATTAACTTCCTACTGTTATTCTGAATAGTTTCACCTTCATTTGTAAAATGCCTTCGAATCTCAGTCAACAAGGACAGAAATCGCCCCCGTGTTTCCTACCTTTTAGATTTGAGACTTATTTGATAATGGAACAATAGATACATTTGGTCTTTTTTTTCAGTTGAAGAGCTTACATTATGCTTCAAATGCAATCAGACTTTTGAGTGCCCTTAATTAATCAAACCCAGCCCTATGTTCTGTAGTAGAGAATGGATATAAGAAGCAGCTTTGTGATTACAGACCATCTGAAGGGTTGATGGATAGAATGGCTGAGTGGAGAGCCAGCTGTGCCACACTGATTGATCATTTAGGAGGCAGTCTACCTACAACGAGTAAAAAAGTTACTGTTGATTGGTTACATTGAAGGGAGGCAGAACTTTATGGCCTTTTTAGCCATCATTGGAGATGTTTTCAGCGTCAAAGCAACTCAACAACTTTTGTTGTCTCTCTCTCTCTTTCTCTTTCTCTCTCTCGCAGCCCTGCTCATAATGTTGATTTATGTGTGCTCCTTGTCTTGGCTCCTGGAGTAATTGACAAGGTGATGAATTGCATTGGAAGGAAAGCACAGCGTTGGACCAGGGGGCCAGCCTGGTCTCCTTCGCTCAGACGCACATTCAGGTGTCCTTCAAACAGTAGATTTGCATCAGCTTCCAGCACCTGCACGGAATCAGCAATCGCTTCAGTGTCACTGTCTCTGTCGCGTATGGTTGCCAGGTTAACTAGGGTTATTGACCCCATTAACAAGATCTAAGGGGCCAATGCCACATGCAGAGTAAATGTTTTATACATGTAATGTCATTCTGAATAACCGACTTTCACATTCATGACATGATTTGTAAATTGCTGTTTGAATTGTTAAAAAGTAATTTTGAATATTTTGTAAAGTGACACAGCTACGGGGTAAAACACCCCAGAATTTCAGTCAGTGACGACAAAAATACGCCCTTTAAAATATTTCCCTTTTGCATGGCCCAGCCTACCATGAGCACACTTTTCCTTTTAAATGTTCATTAAAATACTTCACAAATCTTATATTAGCATTCAAGTGTAAATTCTATTAGTTTGCTGGAAATATTCATTATAATAAGTAATGCATCAAAATGTGCAGATTTTAGTTCACTGAACACATTTTCTTTGAAATCATTCTGAATCATTTTTAAGGGACACCTTGTTATCCAAACCAATTGAAAAAGAACAAAAGCAAATGTTTCATTAAAAATCTCTAAGCTACAAAACGAACCACGTTACTTCCAGCCCTGTTACTCCCTTAAGACACTGTCCTCAAAGAAATCTTGTGAATAATTATATATTGTTCCATAACTATTTTTGAACGTTGGAACATGTGTTCCCTTAGATTCATTTTTAAAATAAAGATCCAGGGTTAAAAGGATCCTCGGTTATCCTTCCAGCTCAAATGATAGAAAAGCAGCATGCCGCTAATCATGCTAAAGAGGGGAGGGTTTATCTTCTGTGTGAGCAAACAATGCGTCAAATAAGGATTTCAGCAGCTCACAGAGCTGTGTGGAGATATCTGCAGTGTGCAGTGTGCTTTGGTACACACCCGAGACAAAAGGCAAAGTTGAGAGTCGTGTTTACAGAAGATTCTGAATCGTTTCTCTAGCATGTTTACCGCAGAGCTGTGTCCGAAATTGATTGACTGATGAATCCCCGCCTGGCAAGTGGTCTACATGTGTAATTTCATGGTCAGCTACATGATTAACCTGTTTTTGAGGAGAAAAATTGATCGTTGTGCCTGCTCTTCCCAGGCTGGGAGAGTGGGGTGAGTGAATAGTCTTCTTGTCTGAGGATTACTGGCTGCTTCCCACATTCACATAACATCTAAAACTTGTCGGCATGCTGTACAATCAAAGGGTCTGGAGGGAGTGACATTCTGAGGAGATTAAGTGAGATGTGTTGGCATGGGTATGATACTACTCTAAATATGTTTTCTACATTGTTCTTGGGGATAAAATGTGACTAGATGATAGAAAACCCACCAGGCACCAATGAAAAAATGGAACTGGTTTTGTATCCATAATAGCTCGGAATGATCATCCAGGGTTGTGGCCTTGGATACTCAGGCCTAAAACCCCACTGGACCTGAGCTCCTTTGCTATGTGAATTAAAGTAACATTTCTCATTAACAGTTAGTTGTCTTTCTTTTCACATTCCCCCAGAAGTTTAGAGCAAGAGCTGTGATGCTAATGTTGCTATAAACACTACAAGTCAATAGTCACCCAGGTAGTCTATACTCTTCTCATAAAATTGGATTACTCAAATCTCCTCAGCCTGCTTCAGCTGCATCCAGAGCTTCAGTAAGGATATATGGACTTGCCCATGTGATTTACTGCTGAGCCCTGGTGTCTGAAATGACTGATTGAGTGATTTTTTTCTAATGGAGGGCTTTGGATGATATTGAGTCCCAGTATGTTAGCCTGGCATCTGCAGTTCTGAACTAAAGAATCAAAATTTGGACCCCAAACCTATCGTTGATGAATATCTCCACCTCGCTGAACCTTTCCTTTAACTGCAGTGTTTGTCTTAGAATGGACTTCTCTTTTGACTTTGGAACATGGGTACAACCTCTCGTATTATATCTAATCCGCTGCTCACAGCATCGCCACACACTTTGAGGATGAATGCGCAAGCTGTCCCCTTCCCTTCTAATAGGATTCATTAACAGGTGACCTTTATGCCAAAGCTGGATGTTGTGAAAACTGAAGGTCGTGTCAGGTCAGCCAATCCCCGCAAACCGTTTCAAAGTGAATAATTGGTTTCTTTTCTGTTCAGTTCTGCCCAACACTGGTCGATACTACCATCGCACACAGCAAAACTGAATAGCAGTCAATTCATTGACAGGAACTAAGACGAGAATCAAGGTGAAAGCAATGAATCAATAACGAAAAGAGTATCAAGCAGAGAGACACAATTAAATACATCATGAACCAGAGGCTTGTATCAACACTCGGTTACATGAACCCGAAACATTTTGATGGATTTCAATGTTTTCAAACACAACGTTTACTTCTGCTTAAGTAGAATATCTACTTTTTGCTCAATTATTTGTAAGGCATAAGAATGTTTTGTATTTTATTTCATTCTGTTGGGGACAGCATCTCGGCTGCTTTGCTGCTAATCACACCTCAGAAAAACTTTATTTACTGTCATATATTTACTGTACAAAGACATTCTGTGGCAGTTATTCAGTACAACTTTCAATCAATCATTACCTTATTTCAGAACATATTCTTTTTTTCACTGCAAATTCCATGTGTTCCTTCATCATTTTGTTATTTTCAGTATGGTTCCAGCCGTGGTTCGGCCGTGGTACACAGATTGCCCCTGCATATCAGCGACACTGGCAACTCGCTAGGGGGGCAATGCTTTCGAATGCCTCCCCTTGACACCAGCACTGCTCCCAGGCAGGATGTAATTTCACGCTTAACCATGTTATTTACTTCTTTTCCCATGTGGAGGAATGTGATCATTTTGCATGGAGCTCCGAGTCATGAGAGTGTGTTTGAGTAAATGTTTGAGTGCTCTGGTCGATCTTCACTCAACAGTCAATAAATGTTTAGCTCTAATTTAAGAAGAAAATTTGAACATGTTTTTACTGAAAAACTCCAAAAACGTTTGAAAATGACAAAATAAGGTGTACATTTACAGTGTTTCCTTTAAATGCAGTGTTTGTGTTTGAATATGGCAATAGAAATTCTTATGCTACCGTGACTTTGAATCATCAAGTGAAATGTTTGCTCTTCAAAATAATTTCAGCTGGCCAAGACGTCCACAGATGTGGCCTAAAATAACTTTTAAGGACTTTCTAGTTTGGAAATGATTGACAGATTATATTCTAAATATGGAAAACCATGTTCAGAACTACATTTATTTTTTCCCCTTTGGTCAGTTAGTAGAGCATAATGATGTGTTAAATTACAAGAAAATCATCAACGATCTTAGGTAGTATCTCTGTGTATTCCTCATCAGCTCTGTTTGCATGTGTTGTTGTATTCAATTAGTGAGAAGAGGCCATGCACTTCCCATGCTGAGAAATTAAAAGATGAAAAAGAGGATATTAAAACAATACAGAAGTGGAAGCAGTCAAAACAGATGATGAGATGCTGTTTACGCTCGAATGAGTATGTACTTCAGCTTTAGCAGGGACGTCATTTGTGCTGGTGGCTCTTCAGTGTGGCTCAGGAGATGCAAACATAAGTGTCACAGGTTGTTTCTCTTTTTTGTGGCTTGCTGCAGTAGCAGAGCCAACAGAGTGATGGTGATAATTGTTTTTGAATCTTTCACTCTGAATTGGAATGTGTGCAGGGACAACCACAACTATATGTGCGTGTGTGTTAGTGTGTTTGTGTGTGTGTACATATACACCTATTCACATACATCTGGACCAATTTTAGACATCTACATTACTTTTAGTGCCGCAGCTAATTGGTGGATTTCATCATGTTCTGGGAAAAAATGTCTGTTTTGTAAACATGACTCTGTTCTCACTGTGCATCAAGTTCCTGTTCCTGTGTCTTGGCTGCAAATGCTTTTATGTGAACCTCCTAATGCAAAGTACATTATTCCTGATGTACGCTGCAGGTGAGTGACTTTTTACACCAACCCTTTTTCCAGTTCACCTCCTATCACGGCTGAGGCGATGCAGTCACATTTTTAAATTAAATAAGTGAAAGTGACTGTTCTGTCGTGAACACACCACAGCACAGTGTGAACAGTGTGAAATTCTTCCTCTGCATTTAACCGGTTCACCAAGTGAAGCAGCGGGCAGCCAGGAACACAGCACCCAGGGAGCAGTGTGTGGAGATGGTACCATATTCAAGGAAACCTTAGACGTGCTTAGCAGTCTTGGGAATCGAACCCACGACTTCCTGATCGCAGGGCAAATGCCCCACCCAGTAGACCACCAGCTGCCCTGTTTACCCATCATTAACCCCTATCCATTTTAAAAGAGTGTATTAAGTGTAGTGTATATATGATTGTTATGGCACACATGATTTCAAAAACACCATATATCAGTGCTATAAAAATAATCTATACCATAAAACTCAGTAATGAGACGTTAAAATTGTTTTTAATCAAATAAACAATGAATAAGAATTCTATTAAATAAGAATCGCTTAAAC
>JBBMFX010382010.1:0-18084 GCA_037832545.1 Rhabdalestes septentrionalis
GTGTGTGTGTGTGTGTGTGTGTGTGTGTGTGTGTGTGTGTGTGTGTGTGTGTGTGTGTGTGTATGTGTGTGTGTATGGGTGTATTGCATGCATTAATGCAGAAATGCCTCTAACAAATTCGTGCTACCCAAAACATAATTTCTATAAATACGGATCCGTCCATTTATCCATTACCTGAGCCACTTATTCTAATCAGCTTCACAGGTCTCCAGTTTATTGCACAATGTGGTAACAAAGAACTGTAAACAAGACACCAATGGAAAAATGTAACATTTAATGACCTCTGTCATCATGGAAAAACATATTTCTCTCTTTTTTTAATTCTACAGTAATCATTAACTGCCAATAAAACAAATATTTCACTAGTTAATATCTTGGGATTTAAAGGTTCAAACTTTACAATATTTGACACACTGCATCACTACTGAATTATTTGGTAGCATCAGATTTTGTCAAGGGATATCTGAAAATTCGCTTGAGCTAAAATTTGGAAACTTGGTGTGTTTATCCTTACACGTGCTCACCTATCCTAAAGTTCCATTTAGTGCTGGTGAAAGGTAAACTACATTCTCTGTAGGCTTATAACAATAAAGTGCATCAAAACAAAGACTGAAATATATTAACTGTAATCACTGAAAAACTTTCTTTCCTTTTAAAATACACAGACAAAACATGATCGTTTTGTTACACATAACGTGAACAGCACGAAATTCTACCTCTGCATTTAAACCCATCCACCAAGCAAGATTCGAACCTGTGATTTAAGGTGATCAGGAGGCTTTATTTCTGATAAATTAACCCCAACATTGAGACAAACGGCTTTCAGCGTGTCTTTCTTAGAAATATAGAAATGCACAGACACAGCAGACATCCTGACCCTAAACCAATCTGGTGTGGGGAGGCCGTGGTTGCGTCATCTGTGTCATGTTTGCATCATCACCGTTTCGGTCCGAGATAAAAAGTGCCTTTGTTGCCATTTTCAGCCCGAAGATTTTGGTGGCCAAATGTACAGTTATTTGCCACTTTAAAAGACACTCCACCATGTGTAAAGCTCATTTTTTCCCTTCATGACATTTGTTAGCATCCTGTAGCTGATCAAGAGTGGTCAGTTTCGGACTATAGGACCACATATGGGTGAATATATTTAACTGGCCACAGTTTGTAGCCCAGCAGTGACATTAGAGTGTGTAAAATGTCCAGCAATACTACTAAACTTCTTAATATCAGCCCAACATATACTTATACTGCAGTTAGTAACAGATTGTGTGTGTGTGTGTGTGTGTGTGTGTGTGTGTGCATGTGTTTACAGCTCTACCGTGCATCTGTGCTGTTTGAGGCATTAAGGCATGAGGCACAACACAGCTCTGACTACAAGCTATCCTTGTTTGACCTGCAAACATCTTCATATCAGGCTCTCCAGAGGGTCCTTGTGAGCCTGGGTGAGATTTCTTTTTCATCATTTTGTTTCCACACACCTTTCTGCTTCTCTTTCCTCAGGCTTACCATTTTTACACTCCCAATGCCTATATTTTTCTTTTAAGTACAGTCCCTTCCTCTTCTTTCTCTGTCCCACTTCCTAAATCCTAAACCCAAATTCCTCTTCCTTTGTGCCCCTTGTCAGTTCTGGTGACATTAAAGTATTTATGAAGGAGTTGGAAAATAAACCCAGGGCAGCACACAATACGTACACTTGCTTGCTGTCTTTTGAGTCTTATTTTTAATAATTCATTGCTAGAAAGGTATATAAAACTCATTGTACATTAGCTACATGTAAATCTCTTGAATAGGCAGGATAAAGGAGCGTTGCAGTGATGCAGGCTGAGACAAATTATAGTGGTACTCTCTCACAGTCAGCCATAGTGAATGTCAGGCTTTGGAAATACAGGCAGACATCACTAATGTGAAAATTAAGAAAACAAGTGTATCATTCCTTTGAGCCGCTTTTCCATAGCATGTGCTAAAGTTAGATATAGCTGGGTGTTGTCTGCTTTGCAGATTTCATTCTTTATACTTGGAAGAAGAAACACATAAAAAATTATATTATGTGGGCCTAGTATCAAGCCTTGTGGGACTCCAAAAGGTCTTGAATGCCTACACCCATTGCATTTAAATGCTAAGCCATTCCAGGTCTCCCTATGGTCAAGTATTATTCTGTAGTAAACTGTGTTAAAGGCAGCACTGAAATCAAGGAGAACCAAAGTAGACAGGATACCGGCATTTATATGTTATACAAATGAATGCTAAATAAAGCCTAATAGCCAGACTGAAATATTTCATTCTTTATGCAAATATTTAACCAAAAATAAATTACTCTATTATTAAGAAATAGAATGTTAGAGATGTGACTGTAATTACTGGGCCCAGGCAATTCCTTTCTTAGTGAGATCTGAGAATAGTCGTGTTGGGACATGGTGGGTACATTCCATTCTTAAGTGAATAAATATTCAGCAGCTTTTGAGCTGAAAAATGTTAGTAGATTAAATGTCAAGAGAGTAGCTTAAGCATTTCTGGAGTGATTGTATTTCTTTAAATGTTTTAAGATGGACATGTTCTGTGTCCACCTCTGAGTAACCGTTCAGTAACAGTTCATATTCTTATACCCATGTTATTTACAAAATAATTATTTTGTACTGTGTTGTCTAAAAGGAATTATCCCTCTCTCTCTATATATAATTGATTAAAGCAATATTTACAGAAAAAATAAAACAGAAAGCACATTTTCTTGATATGTTTCTCTTCTCCTTTCTATTTCACTCTCATTCTTTCGGGGTCAGGTCATCATGATGAAGCCTTGGCGGTAGCTGAGAGGGGTCGTACACGTGCGTTTGCAGACTTGCTGGTAGAGAGGCAGATGGGACAGCATGACACAGATCTGTACTCCCCTGCCACAGTGGAGCACATACTGGACTCGGTCAGCAAGCAGAGAGCCCTGGTGCTCTACTTCTCAATGGCTGCTGGATACCTCTACAGCTGGCTCCTAGCCCCTGGCGCAGGTAGGAGGGCTACTAACAAAGTGTAGAAGCTCCCATCAAGCTGGTGAGTCTTGATGGAATGAAAAACCCAGTGACATTAGTTTTGGAGTGGGGGGATTGTGTTTACGAATTTAGTGTTTGGAGACACCCTAACCCTGATTTAATGGGACAAAAACAGTGTTGTATGGGCCACTGAAAGTACACATAGCCGAATTCATGGACTGAGAGTTAAGTGTCTCCGTGAAGCGCTGACCAAAAGGAAACTGACATTATTTAAAGTAATGACAAGGTGAGGTGACACAGCAATGGTGCTATGCAGTATTGCCAGTCTGAGCAGTCCTCCATTTTTTACTTAATATTTTATATAGGATTTATATTTAAAATACATGCCTAAACCAAGCACTCACTAAATAGAAATGAAATAAAACAAGAATATAATTAAATAAAAGCAATATTACAGTATAAAAAAAAGTATTATTGCAATATTGTAAGCAAATGTAAAAAATATATATTATTGTTATTATTGTTCTTGTTCTGTTTTTGTTCTTCAACAGAACAGAGTAAAAGGATTTTAATCTTAAGGTGAAAGTAAAAGTACTGTGGTCATTTTTGCGTGCTGGATTTAAGGCTAAGGAAAGCCAGTTACATAATAATTTGACACTCCAGCCTCTGGAATGCAGGCAGTTTTTTAAAGGTTCCCTGACTCCTAGAAAACAGCACCAGTTCGGGCACAAACACTGTGGTGACATGTATCTGTATGTTTGTGAATGTTTTGGTGTTTGCTCCCTGATTCCCAGAACGTTACAAGTATATTGAATATATTTACTGCCATTTTGCTTTAAGAACAACAAAATTATGTTCACTTGTCATAAATGTAACTAGTTATTTCATTGTGCTTTGCATCATGAGAAAACCCTGCAACATGAAGGTTCATATGGCATTTTTGCACAAGAATATCACAAGACAAGAAAAACATTTTGTTGAGAAAACACATTAACATGGTTCAGAAAGTGAGGATACTGTCTTTCCAAATAGTTGTGACTAATAAAACAAGGACTACAATGCCTCAACATACCATCTTACGCTTTGGTGAAAACCAAGGTAACAGAACTACAAGCCTTACATCCATAAATCTAAAAAATCTAAAAGAAATTTGTGCACATGGCATATAAAATCTGCACTTCAGCTCCCAAGCCAGTTTAGCGCTGGTGCAAACGGCTTTGTACATCAGTCATTCTGACCATGGCCAGATGGCGTGCTCCAGGCTGCAATTATGTTTTATTAACTCCCGATTGTTTTATTCATTTACTTCAGCAGATGCTTCCATGCAGGGTTGCGCTCTGTGTTTACAATAAGCAAAGCGTGTAAGCGCTCATGTGTGCAAGTGAGGCATAAAAACAGCTTTTAGCTTAAGTGAGATATCTGTCTGTGATCTCCTCCACCCCCTCAGGTATTGTGAAGTTCCATGAGGTGTACCTGGGTGAGGGCGTGTCAGAGGGAGACCCAGATTTCCAGGAGGGAGGAGTAGGAGGAGGGTCTGGAGCAGCAGCTTCATCACTGGAGCAGTATATCTGCAGTGCTTGGGAGGCTCTTGGAGTGGAGTCCTTCTATAGCAGGTATTCCTCACACACACCTCCCAACACACATTCACACTCCATCCCTGCCTCACTTTGTCCCAGTTTATAAAAGAGTTCAACAGTTCCAATTAACCTAGCCACATTTTATCCAACAATCATATTTTGTTGTTATGTAACAGGTTGTCTCAGATTCCATGGCGACTATAGACTGCAGTCACTGAAATAATATTCATTACTTTAAGGAAATTGTGCATTGAATGTGGCTGCAAATGATTGCATTTCGTCTGTGCTGCTGTGCCAAATATCCCTTAACCTTTGTAAATTATTACTGCGCAGCCTCTCGCGGCTTATTATTTTCTTCTGTCTCATGACACCAGTCCCACTGACTGCACTAGTACACCAGTGGCACATGTAATGTAGAGAATAATGGCATTTGAAAGTTGTATGCGAATAAAATAACTAATTATTTTAATTTTGATTTGACATGAAACAAACCAGCCATAAAACAATAACATGATATTGGTTATTGTTTTTTACTAATTTTTAAGGCAGGATTTACCAGGTTTTTGTCTGTGCATCAGTGTCCTTTTATCAGGTTTCACCAGTTAATCGTAGGCATTTTTTCTGCAGTAGGTTTTTCACTTGCAAATCTGTTTCTACTCTGCGCAAAACCACTTAGCACCAAATTTAGTACAAATTGCCCACAAATTTGTTTGGAAATTAATTTGCAACTCAGGCTGGAGCACAGCGTTTAGGCTTCACCTCATTTCACTCGGCAGTTTCTGCAGACGCTTCCACTTTCACGGGATAATTTGAAATGGATAACCAGCAAAGTGTCGCCTGGTAATGGCTGTATTAGACACACGGGTGCGCACACATTTTTTACAAACTCAGCACATCAGGCTTTTTGCTTTTTCATTCTCCAAAGCCTGCCTTTTCTCTTCACATCTAGAAGATTTTCTGAAGAAAAACTTCTTTTCTCTGCATGTAACATGGCAGCCTAGGTGTCTGTGTGAGAGAATATGAAAGCATGTTTTGTTAACTGCTGAGCCATCCATTTTCTATTTTCGATGTTTGCATGGATCTTATGAGAAAGGAAAGAGCACATGTATATGTGTGGTAAACTGCTGAGCCATCCATTTCATATTTTTAATAGCTGGACGGATCTGATAACTGACGCGAGAGTGGCCGAGAGACAGATAGAAGTACAAAGCAACGAGAGAGATGTTTAATTCTGGTTCCCATGGCTGGGATTACTGTGTAGTAGTCGAGCTATCGGCAGCTGCAGATAGTTGAGATCCCCTGCTGACTAGCTAAGATCTAAACCGCTGTGTGAAAGGAAGCATTTTATTCAACCCTCATCCTCTGAGACCTTCCAACCAGAGAGAGGGAGGAGGAGGAGAGGGAGAGGTTTGAGAAACTAGGCCAGAAGGTTGAGGGAAAAGTTCGCTTAGTCTGAGTTGTGGTATGTGAAAAGTGTGAGACACATCTGTTCATGATCAGTTGCACAGTGGGTATAGAAATGTTGTCTTGTCTCGTCTAGTTGTATTGTTGCTCTTGTGTTCTGTTTGTAGCTCTTTGTCCAATGGGACCTTGTGTTCATGTGTTCTGTTCCATTCTGCTCTTGTGCTCACCATGGACCCGGAGGCTCGCTGTTTCGTTTCATTGTGTACTGTGTGTATACGGTTGAAATTAGGGCTGTAACGATATAAGATACAAAACCGAAATTGCCCACATCGCGGTGTGAGGAGAGTGAATCACGACACAGACACATCCCTTCCAACTCTTTCCCGTATACAGTTGCCGCCCAGAAACACGTTTTTCACCGTAATAGGAGGGTTCTTTCTATTCTTTAACCAATAGCTGAGGGTCTAAGGGTTTCAAAGAGCCCTCCCACAAGTTTACGAACATACAAGCATGGACGGACCCTTTGTTTGCTGAATTGATTCACTGTGAGTACATGTAAGTTATGACACTGGGCTTAAAAGTGTGTATAAGCTGGCTGGGTTGTGATAAAACTGTGCTGGAGTCTCTGTGTATTTGCTTTTATTGTGTTTTGAGCAAGTTTTGTGGCTCCGGGCAGCTGGGCGGAGTTTCTTTTGTTTGAACGGAGCGGTGAACCGAGAGAGACAAGTCGAATCCTCCAAATCGACTCCTCGTGCGGTTCACCGAAGCCTTGTTCTCGGTATAAATGGAAAGGAAGCGGTATTTAAGCCAATATTTGGTTTATAATTTTGTGGTAAAGCTAAGGTGTCTCCAAACCAAATGGTGCCTCAGAACTTTTCCTCTCCTCCACCGCAAATGAATAGTGATACGATACGAATCCTGAGTCAAAAATCGTGAAACGAACCGAATCGTGGGTTTGGTGTGTCGTTACAGCCCTAGTTGAAATGCAAAAAAACATACTTGAATTGACTTGACTTGAAAAAAATCACCCCCTTCACAATATTCATATTTTGTTTCTTTGCAACTTACAATGGAGGCACACACACACAATGTATTAACTCACTGCAACATCCAAGTGAGAGATAGATAGCAACACCAAGCCATTTGGCTTCCACCTGTGATTAGCTGTAATTATTTTGATTATTTCAATTATTTTGATTATTATACAGCTATTCCTGGAGCACTCCAGTTCTTGGGACAGCAAGTGAAAGCAAACAATGGGTGACAAGGCACAAATCAAATTGTAAAGGTTTTATCAATCCATGGAGCACAGTGAAGTCTATAATTTAGAGGTGGAGTGTATTTGGTACTAAAAGAACCCTCCTAGGATCTTGAAGGGAGAATGGAGAGGAACGTGGTCAAAGAAACTACCAGTCACAGGAAAGTAGGGTAAACAGTGGTCATTGTGTGTGTATGTGAAAACCATATCAAAAGTGTAGCTTGTAAGGGAGGGTTGCCAAAAAAAAACATATCTCAAGAAAGACGAAATGAAAAAAAAGTGTTATGGTCAGATGAGTCCAAAATCATATTATTTAGCGTCAACACCAAATGGAAAATCTGCTGATTCTTTCTGTTTCAGAGGATGCTCTGGTAGTGAAACTGGGAGTGAGGCAGGAGATTTGTTAGACCAGCAGTTTGAAGAGCTTCATAACAAGATCAACTCTGGCTTTCTGCGTATGGTGTCCAGAAATAACCTCTTTAACAGGTGAGGATCCCCTACCTCCACCCCAAAGTAGCATGTAGTTTGCTCATTTTGGAGTGTGAGAATGAGTGTGTGAGAATGTGTATTGTACAGATATCTCTGTAATGTGTGTATGCTCACTCTCGCTGTGTGTAATCTTCTCCTCATTAAGAGACTAACTCCCTTGTCTAATTGAGTTGGTATGAATATTAATCTTCTATAATGAGAATGTATTAAAGTCATTCGTTATTCTTTGTGACAAAAAAATTGAGATTCACTTTTCACTTGTCAAATAGTAGGAATGGTGGACATTAATGAATAAATTGATGAATACTACTACTACTACTACTACTAATAATAATAATAATAATAATAATAGTAATAATTTTGTTCCTGTAGTTTTGCATATTAAAATAGATGATTTTACAAATTATCCGACAGTTTTAAGTATGCACTTGTAATAAAAGCTTTCGCAATAGAAAAAGTATTGAATCATATTTCACAGTGATAGATCAGTTTCTTAATTTACATTGTGTCCTATATGAGACAAAGGAAATAACCATTAGGCCAAAGCTGGATTGTGCTGACATATTAAAAACCCTACACTGCCCTCTTGGGGTCACATTATGTTAATACATTTTGTAACTGCCCTTTATGTAAAAATAACTGCCCTCGTTAAATGCAACACACAAAGATGTCACATTGAATGTGTCTATTTCAATGATTTGATAATAATATTTGCACACTCCCTTAGATCTCTCCTCTGGCACTTCGGACTCACCTCTGGTTCTCACACGTTTCCTCAAACTGACTTTAGATACAGGCGTCTGCCAAATGTAATGTAATGTAACTTCTTTGTCTGTGTCCTGTAGGAGTTGTCAGAGTATGACCAGCCTTTTCAGTAACCCCATGTCACCAGTCAAAGATGGTTGTTCCACGCCACGTCGGCCTGGCAGCGCTTTGAACAGACCTCCACTGCGTACCCTCTATGACCTTCTCATTGCTCCCATGGAAGGAGTGAGTATTTGGCCTCCTTTGAAAGAAACCACACATTATTCCTATTACTTGATTCATTTAAATGTAATAATTAAGGACTGTGTTTCCTTTCAACTGACCCAAAGCAGTGCATTCTCTGAGATTTTATGTCATAAAACCATGTAACTATAGTCTATATTTATTAACTGATGAATAACTATTAATACATAATTAGTCCTTTTTGTGTTATTTTATGTACTTTACGTTGATTGTTCCTTTAAACAAGACTCACCCTGTTAGATTTGAAAACAAAAACATAAAATATACAACTAGATGCACTTCCGCAAGTAAATGCAAAGTGTGATAACTCGTTTACTATAAAACCAGTGTTTGGAGAAAACATTGGTTTCATGGGCAAATAATGTTTTATTGCACAGTGGATTCGAACTACGTCATTCAGATTCAAAGGCTGGGAGGTGGGGAAGGTGTGGAATGACCGCATCAGCTCTTACTAAGCCATTTATGGTTTATATAAGTATAAACCACAAGTATATTTAATGTAATTTTAATTTAATGACCTGTATAGCTCTTACGTATATATAAACTTTATAACCCTTATAGAATGTGCATGTAGTCATGTTTATGGGCTGATGTTTTCTAATAAACCACAACACACTGACTTTCTTTCCAACACACCCTCTAAATGTGACTCAACTGTCTGCTCTCTCTTTTCATGTATTACAAATGAGACTCGGCCACAAATATGGATTTTATAAAATGATCAGTTCTTGGCCCCCCGATCATCTGAACGATTAGCTGTGACTGAAAAGTTTTGCAGACCAATCTCACCTTGCATGTTTCATTTAGTTTTCTCTTTCTCTCTTTCTCTTACGCTCAGGGTCTGATGCACTCAAGTGGTCCAGTTGGCAGGCACAGACAGCTTGTTTTGGTTCTGGAAGGAGAGCTGTATCTCATTCCTTTTGCTTTACTAAAAGGCAGTTCTTCCAATGAATATCTATATGAGCGCTTCAGCCTGCTTGCTGTGCCGTCTCTGCGCAGCCTTGCATCTAAGGTGAGCCTTATCTTCATAGTCCTAAATAATAAGAAACATGTTTAATAAGCGACACAGTAACTGACAGCACATATTTGGCAATTGATCTGTTTCAGAGTGGAATATAGTTGCTGTAATCAAATGAGATCCTTCCTCCTGAGCTGTGCTCCTATCTGAGATTATCAGGACATTTTTGCCTTTTATAACGTCACTCTTTAACACAGTACACAAACAGGGTCACAACATTTGCCAGCAAATTAGTTTTTCACACTTGAAACCTATTTTTGTAACTCGAGTAATGCTGGACTATTTCTATAACTACACATATCATCTTAAAAATGCAAACATGACTAAAACTGAATCAGTGCTAGTAGAGACATTTTATTTCATTTGTATGACCTTTCATCTTTCACTAACAGTGCAAACCTATTCACTCCTCTGTTTTCACTTAGGTCAACCCCCGCCGCGCTGCTCCCCCACCATGCGGAGCCCTTGGCATGGCAGCTGTTGTTGGTAACCCTTCCCTTCCCCCGGCAGCCATGGACCGCTGGCTATGGGGGCCAATGCCTTCTGCTGAAGAGGAAACCTGCATGGTGGCTGACCTTCTGGGCTGCCAGCCTCTGACGGGTCCATCAGCCACCAAGGAACGTGTGATGAGTGCCCTTAGCCAGGCAGAGTGTGTACACTTTGCCACTCACATTTCCTGGAGACTGGCAGCTCTAGTGCTTGCACCCATCCACCAGGAGGGAGGCAGGGGAGATGGAGGAAGAGGAGGAGGTGGAGGGGGCGCAGTTGGGAAGGGAGGCAGGAGTGGTTCATTTAGAAGCAGCTACACAATGCCTGACGATGGGAGTGATGTGGAGAGCACCTGCGATGCGCCACCCTTGCAGGAGCTACTGCTGACAGCGGCAGACATTTTGGATCTCAGGCTTCCCGTTAAATTGGTTGTGCTGGGGTGAGTGGACAAACCTCACACTCAAAATAGGATCATGTTAAATCTTGTTTGGGTGGAAATTATAAGACTCATTTACTCATTTCAAGAGAGAGAAGTAAAATGGGACTGAGTAGATATTTAGGATACTTACTTTAAATTCAAGATGGATTCATTTGGCAAGACGTAAAACTGATTTTTGTTTCCATGCTGTTTAAAACGTGTGCACATTTTAGGTGGATTTGTACAGTAAATCTGACCTAAAGCATATTTGTGTTGCAGTTCATACCAGGAGTCCAACAGTAAGGTGACTGCAGATGGTGTCGTGGGACTGACACGCTCATTCCTGGCTGCTGGTGCACAGTGTGTGCTGGTGTCTCTGTGGCCTGTACCTGTAGCGGCATCCAAAGTGTTCGTCCATGCCTTTTACTCTGCCCTGCTCAATGGAGCCAAAGCCAGTATGGCTCTCACAGAAGCTATGAAGAGTGTTCAAAGCAGCCAGCAGTTCTCTCATCCTTCTAACTGGGCAGGTCCGTGCAGACCTACACTATCAATAAATCTCTAGGGCTAGAGTTACACTGTGCACACACAATGCAACTTATTAAATTTTCAACACAGAAAGCAGCTGGTACTTGACATCATCTTGAGGGAGAAGCCATACACAGCTGGACGTATTTCATCTCACCAGGCTTGCTTGTGCCTTTATAGAAAAGAAGAACAAGTACAGACACTGAATAAACAAATAGTTAAGAATACACAGACATCATTCTCAGTGTACTTCATGGTGAGAACTACAGCATTTGCCTAAGAACTGGCAGCTAGTTTGTAATGATTAAGTGAGTGGTTTAAATTTGTAGCCCTGGCACTATTCCTAGTAAAGTTTTCTCCACATACTTTTTTTCCTGTGTTTGTGGTACATTACACTTTTATTTCCTATCTGTGTAATTGCTTTTCTCCACCTGTATTAGTCATTGGATTACATCCCTGACATTGATTTTGATTTTGAATACAAATTGTATAGTTGGCAATTCAAGGTTAAAATCAGGTGTAAATTCTATCGGATGTGGAGCTATGTTCACTCAATTTCAGGACTTAGTAATTCAAAGGGTGCTGGCATCTCTTTGTGTCTGTGGTTTTGTCTTTCAGGCTTCATGCTGATTGGCAGTGATGTCAAACTCAACAGCCCCTCATCACTGATTGGCCAGGCCCTCTCAGAAATTCTACAATATCCTGACAAAGCTAGAGATGCCTTAAGAGTGTTGCTGCACCTGGTGAGATGCTTGCACATCAGCATAAGCGTAAAAGGGTCAAATCAAGCTTGTTTATATTGCATATTATTACACACAATGGTCATTCAATGTGTTTTACAGGACTAACATTTATAATAGTAACACAGTAAAAATACAATAAAACTAGAAAGAAGAGAATACAAAGAAAACCAATCAAAGAAAGTGCAATAGAAGTGTCAGTCTTTGAAAGGGTGACAAAATGTGTTGTACACAAATAGCGGGCACTTATGTATGTATTGTTGGGGTAACTGTCTTATTGTGCTGACATACAGCCATAGTAATGACAACAAATATTTCTAAAAGTTGCTATAACAGCATATAACACTCCATGCCTGACTTATCATTAAGCCAGAAAAGAGGCATAAAGCCAGCGTTAAAAAGTACACCATACTTTTATATGACGAAATTGTTTTTGTCCTGATGAGGCCACAGTGTGATAAGACAGTTCATTCCTTTCTCCTCTCCATTTCCTTCTCTCAGGTGGAGAAGTCTCTGCAGCGCATTCAGAATGGCCAGCGCAACTCCATGTACACATCCCAGCAGAGCGTGGAGAATAAAGTGGGAGGTGTCCCAGGGTGGCAGGCTCTTCTTACCGCAGTTGGCTTCAAGCTGGATGTGGCCGGCGCAGGCCTTCCCCCTGCCGTGTTCTTCCCCATGGCTGACCCAGGAGAGAGGCTTCAGCAGTGCAGCGCCACCTTGCAGTACTTACTGGGTATGGAGCAAGAGAACCTACCCGCTGATCCCAGAGCAGAGTCCTTAAATACCACTGAAAGTGAACTAAAGACTGGTTTCCCATACACAGATTGAGCATAGCATCTACCCAGCATTTTGAATGGACATTCTCCATTGAGGGGAAAATGTAGTCCAGGACGGGGGTAAATTCTGGTGTGGGAAACATTAGAGACACTTCATCCGTCTATTTTTCGTTCCAGGTCTTCCTTCTTCTGCCCTGCAAGCACTCTGCAAAGTTGTTACTGCCTCTGAGGCAGGAGAACAGCTCATTAATAAGGTGAGTTTGGCCAAGTGATTTCTCCACACCAATAAGGACATCTTGCAACCGTCCTTTTATTACTCTGACAGGCAGAATGTAGCACATTTCTGTGAACTAGACAGAAATGGAAACAACACAGTAAAGAAATTGTACATTTTTTCTCCAGCAAGTGGAGCAGATTGTTATGAATTCTATACTGTTGATTCATAAATGTATTACAATACAGCATAAAGTTTGATTTGGCCTGTACATTACCACTGAATGGCCATTGTCATTATGTATATTTCAGAGTAACATATAACCTTTTGCAAAACAGTAGGCAACTGTACTTGCCCAATGATCGGTGGGGGCTGTAAGTGTTCTCTCACTATTCAAAAGCGGACGGCTAATCCTAAACTGCAAATGACGCAGTAGCTGAGTGTTATGCCCATTAATTCTCAGTTGAATGGCGTAATATCCCTGTCCTCACCCGACCTTAAGTTCTTTACACACTGCTGTGGTGTTTTTAATGCTTGTGATTTGTGATGGTGTAACTGCATCTTTTACTGCTCCAGTTCCAGATTGATTGTCTAGATTTTTTTATTGTTGGCCATCAGTCCTTGCATCTAACAGGGATAGATCTTTTCTGTAAAGGCCTTTGATTCAGCATGTTAACACAGAATTTGTGCATTTCAGTGTTAAAACATCACACAGTCAGCACTTAACTTCGTTCTTCTCACTTTAACATACAACCTTTTTCTCTTCCTGTCTTTTGGATTGAAGGCTGTAAAGAATATTGTTGGAATGGTAAGTGCTTTAGGATTGATTTAACTCTTTTTTTTTTTTTTTTGCTATTTTCTCGCTTGAAACTAAAGGGCATTCCCTTTCATTCTCTAAAATTTTATATCATATCCTGTCTGATCAGGCTGGCAAAGGGGGGAATTTAATGTAATTTTATTATTTATCCTGTACGGTGACTTCTGACATTTTTACGGTGTCTTTTAAAGCTCTAATATGACAAAATATGAAATGTTCTCTTACAACTGACTGTGAAAACATTTCAAAATGGGTAGATTCAGATATAGAAGGTTCTGACCAAAATAAAAGTTCCCCCAAATAAATCTTAGGAGGGTATGTGTGATGAAAAAAGTGAACATGAGGGCAGTCTGTTACAAAAGCTGTAACTCTGGTTCATGCTTGAAGTTAATCTCCTTAAAAAGAACATTGTGTTCTTTGGAGTCCCACATCTAAAGTCCTGCACAGACACTTTAAACATGCACCCTTCATGTTGACCTAGGAGGGCACAGGAACACTCACACTGTAAAGGATGTTCTAATCTTTATTAGTCCAGAACCATTACCTGTGGTTTGTTGCAATGGAGAGGTACAAGCTGGTCATTTTTTCAGTCAAGGGGTTAAAAGAGTTGTTTAAAGAATCAGTTGATTCTTTACCCTGTGGTGTTTTACATTGCATAACTAAACTACTCTCAGAGTCTTGTGACCTCTGTAATCTAAGACTCAGACTGTATCAGTACTCCCTGAGTTTTTGTTGCGTAGGTAGGGTTGAAAGGTCAGTGCTGACATAATTTAAGAAAAAAAATGTGTAGAGATAATGCTTTCAATTCAGTCCATTTTTGATGTGTATTCTGTACCACAGTGCATGATAAAAATGTGTCTGCAGATAATGTGCAGTTAGTTGCACAGAACATAATAGAGCAAACATACAATTGCACTGTTTAATATGAGATTAGGACTAAAAGGTCTCTTGAAATTCATAAAGAATGTGCTCAGTAAAGCAATGTTATTTGCTCTGAAAGGCTACTGAACAGAGACAGAAAAAAATTTAGTGATGTGTTTCACGTGAAGTCTCTGTCTAAAGCAGTTTTGAAAAAAATTAATTCAACTCTTTCTGTTTGTTTTATTTTCCCGTGCCTTCTTATCTCATATAGCTTCATCAGGTCCTGATGCAACTGCAGTCGGGGGAGAAGGAGCAGGATTTTTCCTTGTTACCTATCCAGGTATCCATAAGTGTGCAGTTGTGGCGACTGCCAGGCTGCCATGAGTTTCTTGCTGCACTGGGTGAGCCAGTTTTCCATTAGTATAGTTTAAAAGTTTGCACATTTTAATGTACAATTTAAGTAGATGGTTTCAAAGAATCACTAATTAGGTAACATCTTGTGTATCGCCTCTTTCACAATTCAGGTTTTGATCTATGTGAGGTGGGACAGGAAGAGGTTATTTTGAAGACAGGCAAGCAGGCCAGTCGTCGCACCATGCACTTTGCCCTCCAGTCTCTAATGGCACTTTTTGGTAAGCAACTTAAACCTTGCTGTCAGAACAAAACCTCATATGACGATAACATTGTGCCTCCAATATAGTATCTTTACAGTACAATGAGTTCTGAAAAGTGTATGCAACTTGTATGTTAATGTAACATGTTTTTGTTACATTTTGCACCATTTTAATTATTTGTTCAAAACAGTGAAGAAGAAAAGTTATTTTCAGCTGGTAATTTGGCACAGATTCTTAGTCTGATTTCTTATCATTTAACTTCATTCTCTGCTTGTTCCTTGCCATTTATAATCTGCAGATTCGACAGAACTTCCAAAGCGTCTCAGCCTGGATAGTTCGTCCTCCCTGGAGTCACTTGCTTCAGCCCAGTCTATATCCAATCCACTGCCACTTGGTTACACCAGCCTGCCCTTTTCACCACACTGCACTGACAGCATGGCCTCAGATGCCATATCTGTCTATAGCCTGAGCTCTGTTACTTCTTCCATGAGCTTTGTTTCCAAGTCTGAGAGTGACTTTCTGGGCCAAAAACGCGGTGGTGGTAGTTTGTCGTCCTCGCTCTCTGTTAATAAGCACCCACCTGGTGTTTCTCGAAGTCGATCTTCACCACATGGCGCAATGATTACTTGTAGCTCAGGGGTACGAGGGGATGAGGAGGAGTATGAAGGTTTCTCCATAATTAGCAGTGAGTCTTTAGCCATCCAATGTGACTCGCTGCCTTTGCCACGGGGCCATGGTCAGAGACACCGCCTTGGTCATGTGGCAAGGGATGGAATTGGTGGGCATATCTCAAGTTCAAACACTGGACAAGATTATAAAGTGTCTATTTCTTCAAAAGGAAGTGTTAGCTCTCCCACTTCGCCACTCAAGGCAAGCTTGGTTATAAGTCCAAACTCCCCTTTTCAGAAAGTCAGGAAGGGGGATAATCTGGACACAGGTGAATCAGACCAGTCAAGTTCAGAAACTGACAGTACAGTCAAGTCCCAGGAAGAGAAAACAGCATCCACACCTCTGGATCCTCAGGAACTTGCAAAAAAGATTTTGGAAGAGACCCAGAGCCACTTTAAGGCTATTAGTACCTTACAAAGAGGAGTAGCAGAGGGCAAGGCTGCTACTGCCCCTGCTTCAACCCCAACCAGATGCTCAGCTTTTCACTCCTCAGAGACTAGTGCATTCAGTCGACCTGGAAGCAGCGCCAGCAACCAGGATCCTGCCACACGTCCCAAACCTCCTTCCCGTTCTTCATCACTGCAGAAGATCAGTTCTGGATACAGTAGCCCTGCCATATCAGATACTTCTATGAAAGAGGGCGGACACCCCTCACCCACACTGGACAGCCTTGCCCAGTTCAAGCTCAAGAATCCCAGCTCCCTTTATAGTGGTCATGTACCTTGTTCTCCTAGAAATGTGTCCCCAAGTTCTGGCCATCACTCTCCTGCTGACAGTGCACCTTCCCCAGCACTTTCCTTCTCCTCGACTGGTTCGACTGGGTCAGGTCCAACAGATGGTGTGGAGCTTGACCACTTAAGAAGGGTTGTTATTGATGAAAAAGTTCAAGCTATGCATAGCCTTAAGACTTTCTGGTCTAATGCTGCAGCCAAACAGCAGCAACAACACACTGGTCCACTCAAAGCTCTCAGAGGTCCCCTGTTGTCAACGAAGAAAGATGTGCTTGGACTTCTGAATCTATCACCACGCCGCTACTCACCCGGAGATGGCCAAGATGCTCTTGAACTTTTGAAGATGGGACATCCATCTCTCCAACAGACCTCAAGTCAAGGGCATAATGCTCATAATGTTGCGCTTTCGCCCTCCATATCCACCCGAAGCAGCCCAGGTGCTCGACCCATACACCTGCCTCCTGGTAGTGGTTACAAGTTCCTTTCTTCTGGTAGGTTCTTTCCTTCATCCAAATGTTGAAAAGTTTCTGAGAATCATCTGGGCATCTGTTTTATGACTGATGGTTTATGTTCAGAGGCCAGCTGAAATGAAACTTCTATAGGACCTGTGAGCAGTCTGGGAACTTTGAAATAAAACTCATATATCTGGTGCTTCTGCCCTCAGCCACCACTGTGTAATTGAGACAGAAGACCTCATACTGTGTTACAAGAGTCAGGAACAAATATGTTTGTGAGGGCCAAACATGATACACTACAGACTGATTTGCTCAATTTGATTTTTCCATAATATATATCTATTGTTTATTATAGCTGTTATTATTATGGATTATGTTATTGTTATTGATTCTATAAGTATGTTTTGTAATTTAAATAAAGTGTTTCAATCAGTATTACACAATTTTGTATTATTAAAAAGGTAACATGTTGTTGAAATGGAGATTGGGAAAGGTATTTCCTATTTTTATTGACATTTCAAAACAGATGTTTGGCCTCATCTCTTTGTGACCTGAATGTCTCCTCTGAAGCATGGATGCTCTTGCTATTGATTAAGTACTACGTAAGATTTTCAGCTCATCTTTTGTGAGAAAAAAAAACACAGTCAAGACTTCTCTCTCTGTGTCTCTTAACAGGAGCTGTTTTAATAAAAAAAAGTGTCTTCCTCTTCTCTGTGTTTTTGCTATGTGTTTAATTTACTGTTGGGTATATATTTAATGTTTCTTATATATTTTTGGATTTAATTAATATTCTAAAATATTAGAAATCTGACAGATAAAAAATATTTTTCCATATGACACATTTGCATTAGAAACACAGATCCTGTTCCTTTTATAAGCAAATGAGATTTTGTAACTTGAGAGTACATGTGATATGTACATTCAGAAAAAATTACATGTATGGACACATCATCACTCTTTCTTAGCATCAGGCACAGATTTTATATTTTATTTAGAAGCATATATATGCATATATATATATATATATATGTATGTATGTATGTATA
>JBBMFX010382333.1:0-18082 GCA_037832545.1 Rhabdalestes septentrionalis
GTCTTGTGCATCTTAATAATAAAAATTATGAATAAGGAAGGTTTTAATTTCCCGACTTATAATTGGAGCTCAACTGCTAAAAAAATATCTGACAAAGCTAAATAACTATGTAATTATATAGCTCTTTATATTTTGTAAGAAAATCTGCTTACAGTGCTTACAGAAGAAAAAACAAAATTAAATAAGAGGACATCCACGGCAAGAACCCTGTACGCGAAAGATGGACTATTGGGGATCATAAGCACAATAACATCAAAATGTTAAATAAATAAATGTAATTTCAAGAACACTTCTTGGAGTTCAAATCTCTAAGTAGATGACAGAGAAAGAATACAAATATATTACAGGATATTATTCATCTTTTTATAAATTCTTGTGCATAAAAATCTTGAAATAAGGAATATAAAATAAATCATGATACATACTGACCAACCACAAGATTGAAACTACTTACAGGTGAAGTAATTAACATTGATCTCATTGCAACTGTGACTGACAAGGGGTGGGATATACTAGACATGGACAAAAAATTGTCCATTTGTTATATGTGAACACCAGTCTTGGGAGTAACGCATTACAAAAGTAATATATTGCAGTAACATACTACTTTTTGCTGTAAAGCAGTGTAAGGCATTACTAATCAAATTTCAGTAATATTTTACTCTGTACATATTCAGTAACGCTTGCATTACAACAAACTTTTTGCCCGCGAGACATTAACAAATAAAAAATCCTGTAAGTAATTTCCTGTTCATGTTCAGTGAATAGACGCGTATGGTTTCATTCATCATCTCCCTCTCGCTGGTGGAAATTTGTATTTTGTAACAAGGCATGATTTCAGCCCGGTTCGCGTTAAGCCCTAGCACGCATTGGCCTGTGGAAAAGTGGCAAATGGATGAAGATGGCAGATCACAGCACATTCGCGAAATGGACATATGCACAATACTTCGATTTTGTCAGAGAGAAGGATAAGAGGAAGCTCTAGCAATTTTAAAAAACATCTCGAGCGGTGCCATTCGACCACTCCACTTACTGAGAAGAGAGTAAGAAGCCAAAACAACAGAATTTAAGATTAAGTTTCTCTCGGTCTGCCATAATGCCACTTCAACCACTTGAACCTGTTTTCTTATTAAGAAGTTAGGCTGTGTTTAGCCTCTATGGATTGCATGACTGAGGTTGAGGGGTTGGTCCACTTCATACTGAGATATAGCATAAGCTATGTTCATCATGCTCACTTTGCTAAAGGAACCTTAGTGGTGCCACTAGCAGTCATGGGATTTGAACTCACACACATCTGATAATAATTATAACAATAATAATAGTAATACATGTTATAATACATATTTATATAGCTCTTTATATTTTGCTAGGGAATCTCAAAGTGCTTACAGACAGAAGATAAAACAAAATAAAGAGGACATCCACGGCAAGAACCCTGTGCACGAAAGATGGAGTATTGGGGATCATAAGCACAATAACACCAAAATAACATCAAAATCAAGAAATGTTATTTCAAGAACACTTCTTTGAGTTCAAATCTCTAAGTAGATGACAGAGAAGGAATACAAATATATTACAGGATATTATTCATCTTTTTAAATCTTCTTGTGCATAAAAATCTTGAAATAAGGAATATAATATATAAATGATACCTTTCAGCAAATCGTTCAGCAAACTGAATTGTTTATATTAAAAGTTTTATATGCTAAGATTCCAATTTGCATATTGTGATGTTCACTTTGATGAACTGTTAAAATTATCTTGCCATAAAAGTGTAGTGTCAATAGCATATAGCGCAAAATCTTGCCATAAAAGTGTAGTGTCAAAAGCATATAGCGCAAAATAAATTTCTTCATTTCTTAATGTGTGTTAGTAGCCTTTTCACAGGTGGGCAGATGATGAGAAGAAACATTTTTAAATTAAAGTCTTTTCTACAATAAAATTTTTATTTAATAACAGCACTACAATCTGCAGACAAGACATTTATATTGAGGTCCGCACCAGTGCAGCTTTAACATAGAAATCTTCTCAGTATGGCCACGGTTGGGTGGAGGAATCATGATGAGAAGATCATTAGTCATTGTGGTTTACATGTCAGTCTACCGAGCTATGATAACTGAGAAAATATTGAGTATAGAGGAAGATAGGTGACTGAAAAAACAGCAACCCACATGGACACAAACAGACAGTACCTAGCAAATGTGCGCCAAGGAAGGACAACGAATGAACAAATAAAGTCATGAGTAGGTGGGGCTCACTGATTTATGTGATAAGTGAAGACTAGCCTGCTTGGCACAGAAGAGCCACTGTAGAAAAAGTTCACGCCAGCTATGATAGAACGGTTTACAAACACACAGTGCATCACAGCTTCCTGTCATCTGTCTTATCTACAAATCTTAACAGGCTTCAAAATAAACTGCTTCCATACATGTTGATTTCTGCAGTGTACCACGTTCCACTTGGAGATATGAAGGGCCACACCTAGCTATTCAAGCAGGATCCACTATCCTCAATATTAACAGTGTTGATGACTTTGATTTATTGTTTATTGATTGTTATTGATTTAGCCTTTTACCGTTTTCATTAATGCATGCTGTTACAGCCTGTACTAAGTGTGCTGATGAGTGGGAGAACAACACTGCTGTCTGAAAAGATGTCAGATGTTTTTAGGTGTAGCAAAGCAAACAATGCAAATATAAACAGTAAATTAAGTGAAGGGAAAGTGTTCAGATGTTGATGATATGTAATCCTATGTCTGTGTTAGTGTGAGATCTCCACATCACTGAGATATTATTTGCTTGTTCTGTGATCTCAGAAGACCCTGTACAGTCTCTGAAGAAATTCACCATTCAGTAGTTTTACGCATTAATCACCTTAATCTGTGCACTTTGTCCTCTTAATTTTCCCTAATTTCCTGTACGGGATGTTAAGGTCAAATTGTAAGTAATTTTAAAGGGTTTGGTATCATAGTGACAGTTAAGATGAAAATGGGTTCGACAGGTCCGTTTCATGACCATCATTGAGGACAGAAAAGTGGAAACAGCATTTAGAGCTTGAAATAGAAGAACATGAAGAACTTGCTTGAAAAAAAAACCAAAAACACGAATAAAAAATCATAACATGACTGACAGGAGGCCGTTAACACACTCTTGGTGGTTGTCGGTGGAGGCTGCGGTGGTTTTACACTGTATGCTCGCCCATGTGATTCCTGTGTGTCGCCGGGTTCTATAATCCGCCTGCTTCTGCCTCTGTACGTTTGCAGGTTTAAAAAGGAGCCCATTATTCGCAGTGTGGCGAAGCCCTTGACATCTCTCATTCACTCACAGCAGCAGGAACCTCCAGCTGAGCCGGCACCTCGTCTGTCGCCTAGCAACTATCGGCCCACATACTAATTGTCTCAAGTCCCTGTAATAGGTGATTTGTTCTGTGTTATGAGATTTGTTAAAAAAAAAAAAAAGATGAAAAGAAAGTACAGCACTTTCCTGATTTGCGGGATATTTTCCCTTATGTGGTGAATTTAGACTAATTTTAAATTTAGACTGACTCACCCTTTTGCTTATTAGTCACTTAGTCGACTGTCAATTAGTAATTGATTATTAATTATTGTTAATTAGGAGTTTCTTATCAAGCAGGGTTCATTAAGTAATCCAGCATAAACCATTCAGCCAGCAAAGTAATTCTGCAGGAATACAATAATCAACCTCTTAATATTCTTCCAAATGGCGCCTTATTTAAAAGAATTCACTTGAAAAGAGAGGGAATTAATTACTCAATTGAATTGGTATTAATTTGATTTGCTGAGGTAGTGGATCATAGCCTTGAAGAGTTTTCCCTTTTAATGAAGTAGACAGAGTCACTGATCACAATAACACAACAATTATTACTACTCTAGACCCAAGGTGAATACACATAACACACAAAAGCAATTAAAGTGTACTGATAGAATGAATAGTGATTTGGCATAAAAATGGTTCATCTATTCCCCAATCAACAAGCTTCATAAAACACAAAAATGGTCCAATTTCCCAAACAGTTTAAGCACATGTGATCAGAACTGCACCAAAGTTAATCAAATTTAAGAGAAGCCTTTTAGTTGTGAGCTGGTCTTGGGAATGGGGCGTTGTCTTCGGGCGTCAGTCTTGGATGGAAGGATGAGGCAGAGTTGCAGGCCTTGGGTTGAAGCTGGGTTGAGGAAGCTGATGCGGGGGTGAGTGATTTACGAACACGCCGGGCCGAGGCTGTGGTTGGAATGAGAATATTAATTTAGTATCTTTTGGCTCTTTCCAGGACTCTGGAGTGACACTGGTATCTTAGGAAAAGAGATTGCACCACACTGAGCTTTTTGAGACCAAGAAGTGTTGATCTAATTTTAATGACTCCAAAGTTAGTAGTAGTTCCGACTCACTCTCCATTAAACGGGAAGATGCTCAGTTACCAGTTTAGCATTGCCTTGTGAAAAGAATAAGCTCAGAAACAAGTGATTGAAGCGTGTTTTAGAAATAGGATAACTTCAGGGACATGCGATAGGAGTTGGTTCCTCATACACAATTTTCCTCATGCAGGAACATTACAGGAATAAGAGCATCTTAATTACACCAAGAGTGGGTCGCGTTGGATGAAACCAAAAAACAACAAGAAGAGACAACACGGTTACACTTTCTGTGATGTTAAGGTTTCTTCCTCCTGGTCTGTGTTTCAATGCATGTTCTGTGTCACAAAGGGGTCTGTTTATTGTGAAATCAGGGTCAAACAAAGTCCATCCTGATTAGACACCCACAGTTCATCCTTATCTTTAAGTTGGTTTGTCAAAAGTTGACCCATCAGCAGTGATGTGGCCGTTTGTTCAGAGTCCCCTTTTTAAACAGATCTGTGTGGTTCCTACATCAGTCAGATTTTATTTCCTCCTCATAAACTACCATTATAATTTATGAAGCTAATACCGTAATGTTTACCGGCATCTTTTAGGGTGTATGACTGTTTGATTGTAATGTTGCTGAGTTGTTTAAGTAGACAAGCAGCATCATCTACTCATTTCCCTTTGGATGAATTATTCAGTCAAATGCTTAGGGTGTTGGCAACCTAGTGTGTAGGATATTTTTCTCTGGACCAAGAGGTCGTGGGTTTGCATCCTACCCTCAGCATAACACCACTGGGTTCCTGAGCAAAAACCCTTTAACCCTGAGTTGCTCCAGGGAGACTGCTCCCTGTAGTTAGGGAATGGAAATCGCTTTGGAGAAAAGCATCTGATAAATGCCGTAAATGTATATTCTATCATCATGAACCTTCCAGGAGAATTTTAGATGAATCTTTTGAAGGAATGACTTCCACCTTGACAATTAATACCAAGTGAAGCTCCTAAAATTATGTTCCCCTTTGAATCCTTTGGTAATGTATGACCTTAGACCACTGTGTCTGCTGCATTTTGAACTTGTTTAATATGTATGTCTGTCTGCGTTTTTTTTAAAGGTTAATCTTACCGACCTTCAGTGCATCACACTTACCTAAGTGTAAAAAGAAAACAAACGCATGTGTCAGCTAATTAGCATCTTGCACTGTGAGTGTTGGTGATATTATCAATTTCTAATTTAAAAGTCAGATCAGTGTCACCCAAGTTAAGGCTGCTTTTGTAGAGTCTGGGAGAATGTTTGTACTTTCCTCATCTATTTTGAAGAAGTAACTATTTGTGGAACAGATTATGACATACAGATCTCAGGAATCAGGTGGTGCTGCAGAAATCCCATAAAGTTTTCTCTGCATAGATGTGGGATCAAGTGATTTTCTCATCAAAGAATAATCAGAATCCCCACACTGATGAAGGCACTGAGTATCTCACAATAACACATGCAAGTTTGAGAGTGCTTTTAAGACCAGTGCAACATTCAATCCCAATTTTACAGAAGATCTGAATAAAAAATCTGAAAGTTTAATGGAATTTAATTAAGTAATTTTGGACCATTTCTATCCCTAATCATTTTGAAACCATTTAAAAATGTCAGATTTGGCCCGCCATAAAGTTAACCTAATCTTTGGTGACCCTGTACAATTGTAGTTGTGGTGTAATGTGTATAATCTACATAAATAATCTTCCATCTTCCTTTAAATATCTGCCTTTCCATCTCACTTCTAAGCTTAATTTATTGATCTTCTTTTTATAATTTGTATTCATTTTATTCTTTACTTTTTGCTTCCTAATATATTTACTGTGCATAATTTTATTCTATTCACATTGAATGACCTTTTGTCTATGATAATTGGCATTATTATATGTATGTAGAGCGCGATATGGCAAAAAAAATTATCATGATAATTTTTCCTGTATTGACCGATATTGATCATTATCAATAGTTCCTGTATCAAGTTCCTGTAATAATAAAAATTATGTAATAAAAAGTATAAATATAATTCTATCCCAGCAAACAGAATGAAAACAGTAAAATAAACAATGTTAGTAAACAAATATTTTTTTCTCAACAAATTACTATTTACATACAAAATTCCCTTAAAAGTGTAAAATTTTTATTGATTTTCCAGTATTTAAAGAAACAAATACCAAAGATCAAATTAACAAAACAATATAATAATGTACCAATGTGCACAAAAGTACAATATTACACATATGTAAAAGGGCAAACACAAAATAAAGCAGGACAAAACTGACTGCAGCAAGTATCTTTACAGTGTTGCCCCTTTATTTAAAACCCTATCTTAACGCGAACTGGTGGCAGGAATACCAAGATACCGCTTAGCTAGGGGCTTTAGGAAAGGCAGTTACGTGGGCTTTCCACTATTCCAGTGAGGTGGTTTCACTGCCCACACAAGGCTTTTGAAGAGAATTTTCGAGTTCAGTTTCAGTCAACTGTTGTTGTGAATTTCAGGTCGACTACTTTAAAAGGTTTCAACGAGACTAAGTGGCATCATTTCATTTGCCGAGAAGTAAGTCACTGCACTTGCAATGTCCCAAAGCCTTTTAGATTTTTTAGTCACATAGATGCTGTTATCACCCGGAACGTGCTGATTGCCGACTCATCCTGCTATACTGAACCCCAGACCTACACACACACATACACATACGCACACGCACACACACACACATACACACAAACGCACAGACACACACGCACACACACAGACACATACGCACACCAAGACTTTTTTACCGATCAGCATGCTCGATAGAACGGTATTTTTGAAGGTGGTGAAACAGATTTGTTGTTTTACCAGATTTTATTGGGACCTGTCGAGCGGCTAATTTTATAAATTGGTTTTATCTTTTCGGTTTATTTTGTCCGTTTGAAGATAACCGAACCACTTCTATACCTTTGAGGACTGTGTTCGGTTTTATCTCCTCCTGTGCATTTAATACATTCTCCTTCTCCACTTCACTAACTGGTGCGGCAGTGTTGCCCGACGTCTTTTTCCAAAACAAGCCCACGTTGCTAATGTTTAAAACTTAGCCTCTTTTGGAGAGGAGGGGCAAAATTGTAACGCCGTCAGTGATTGGCTGTTATGCAAACCTAAAGTGCTGCTCGATTGGCCGTTGTGTTATCTGTATCAGCGCATGCTCTAAAACTGAGCGAACGAGTTTGATCGAGTTTTATAGCCTGCGCATATCATCGTGACCGTCCTCATTTTTTAGCGATAATAAATCGAGTTCGTTTTATCGCCCAACACTATATGTTTGTACTGTAAACTTTGCCCACCCAAACGCCACATAGTCGGTATATAATGATCATTTCCTTTTGAGTAATTTCGCACAATATTTATTGTTTGAAAGCCCCACAGTGTTGCATTGGATAGCACTTAGACCCTGAGATCTGGGTCCATGTGACCCTAGTAAGGTTACAGAAAATGAATTAATGATCATTGTGTGAGTTTTAAACTTTCTTTTCTAGGGCAGCAAGCTGCACACAGGAAGTTCCCTTACAGGGCAAAGTGACGTCTTTAGATATCTCTCCCAACCACCAGGAGCTGTTAAGCTGCTCGAGGGACGAGACTCTGCAGTTGGTGGATCTGAGAATGAGCAATACAAGGATGGCCTTAAGGTACAGTTTAGTTTAAGGTCTAGAGTCATAAATCAATTTAATATAGATTTTTTAGACACTTTAATGGCGAATTTTGACAGACATAGAGGTGGTTAATACGAAGGGAGAATGGTTGCCAGGGTATCATCTTTGTTGAGACAACTGCATTAAATCAGACACACCAATAGCATTAAAGAGCGCTGCAAACAGCATTTAACAGGTCTTAAAGTCTTTAATATGCCTAAACTTATAGAGACTCAATCCAAATAGTTAAATTCGTGATTAATAAACAAACACACACACACAAACACAAATTGGATTCTCTCATTATTTGAAGCACTCCAAACTGATCAATCCCAACATTGTTTTACGTTCTCTCTTACAGTTTATTTCTACATTCACATTTTTCCTTTTCAACGCAAGAATCTAGGCCAGGGGTCACCAAAATGGTCCAACATGGTCACCGAGATGCCCCCAAGGACCACATGAGTCGCCCATAGACCTGTTCTAACAATAGTACAACCCACCAGTTAGTAGCTTCTAAACTGTATTTGTTGAATATTGATATTATCTGTATCCCAACTTGGTAAGTCATTGTTGATCAAATCATAAATGTGATCAGTGTCTTCAATGTTATAAGTATCATTAATGATTCATCATTATTAATAATATATAACTAAAGTTAAACTGAGCAAATTTGTTATTTAAGAAGAGTGTATCAGTAGCCTTTCGTGTGGCTCAGTACCCCGTGAAGTAGCTCTCAAGAAGGTTGGTGACCCCTGATATACGCTGTATAGGAAAGGACCACTTTTCATATATAGATGCCTTTCATTGCACAAACATGGATGGAAACGCAACAGAAACATGTAAAAATGTTTTCTTGTCTTCTGCATGTTCATTCCAGGGCTGAGGGCTTCAAATGTGGAAGTGACAGCACCAAGGCCATCTTCAGGTCAGATACAAAAACAGTACAACCACACGTTTTTTCTAATAAACAGTGCATCTTCTTTTCTAATAACCATCTTGCCATGTGACTAAAGAAGTCTGTGTTGGTGCAAGGCTTTCACGAAAGATGCCAACCCGTTCAGCTTTAGTGAGTGAAGATTGGACTGGCTGTTCTACAGTCAGTTCAATAATTATTGGCCCCTTGGTAAGGGTGGGCTAAGAAAAGGAAGTCATGAAACTGCCTTTGTGATTCATTTGTTGAGTCTCACACACAAAGATAATGGAAGTGCATTTAATCTGAGAAGAATAATCTTACCAATTTTAACAGAACCATGTGTCAAAATTATTTGCACCCCTACAAAATACTTGTTTAAAGTGTTCAGAAATTCTTCTGCAGTCAGCTTTAAATTCTAGAACAAAAAAATAAAAAACACTGCGAAAATGTTCAGTTTCTCAGGTTTGATATTTTCTAGCTGCTTGTATTGAAATGAGCAGCTTTGACTTATTTTTATGAACTGCTGAAAATATTACTACAACATATCGTTCTTTAAAACATGATTTTAAAGAAAGTGACAGAACATTAAAAGAAATTATGCAGTGTTTACAGAACTTGAATAAGAAAATAAATCTATCGTTCACTAATTACTTGGCAATAGGACCATTCATTTTGCGTAAGCCCAGAGAGATGCACCATCTGAGCAAGGACCTCAGTTTCGCCATTAAAATACTGGATCAATGGGACATCCAGATGTCCTCTGAACGTGTATGGCCAATTTGAATAGAAGTGATTATGAAACTTCTCTAAGTCCATGCTCTGCCAGAACTCCCTCAGAAAACAGAACAAGATGGAGAGCTGGAGAACATGGAGTATCCAGAAGTTTCCAGACTGAAACCCCTGAGCTGCTTTAGGTTTAAGTGGACAGAAGAATGAAAGCAGAGCGCCTAAAAGAGCCACAGCTTATGGAAACTTCTGCAGCAGAGCTGAAATATCTTTCTGCAGAATAACAAGCAGACACATGTATATATTTTTTTCAATTCACCCGTCTATATTTATATTTCTAGAATGTTTGTACAATGTATTATTTATACTGTACTGTTGGTATACTTTAATTCTTTTGTTTTGCTGCTCTTACCTGTGTACTGTCCACTTTCTGCCATGACAGTGCAAAATACAGTTTATCGTGTTGTGTCCTGTCTTGTCGCATCGTACCATAACATGTCTTATTTTGTTGTGAACTTGATTTCAGTGAAGGGTACTTTGCAACATTCCAGGTGCATCTGTAAAGGTCATTGTAAAGACCAGAAAATAGCTTGAGGCCTTTCAGTGGCTCCATTTATCGCAACACACTCCATTTTCACAGCGTGACTCTACAGTTTTCTCCACCTGATGACCGAGTGCAGTGTGAATGCTGCGTGTGATGTAAGATGCGAGAAGAAAAGGGAGGCAGGGAGCAGCGCAGGGATGAGAAAGGCTGAGGCCCCGTTTGTATTTCTGGTGAGTGTCTGACTCCCTGTTGAGTCATACACTTAGCAGTTTCTAAGGCAACAGCAGAACCAGAATGCATTGCATCATTTTTGTAAGGTTGGGTCTGCCTCAGTAATCTGAGCTCGGAGAGGGAGGGGACGCATGGAAGATTTATCACCCCCCCTTGACATTTTCCTCAGGTCCAGAGCCCAGCACTGGGCTGAATATGTCGAATACGGTTCCGGCAGCTCACCACTGCTACAAACAAGCCGAGCACGCTGTTTCAGGTTAATCTTTAAACAAAAAGTGATTTAATGGGAGTGTTAATGAATTAATGAGACCATTAGATGAGCCAATTGGTCACAGTTATCATCTGACCAACTTCAATCAGATATTAAAAACGATGGCTTACTGAGGCTGTGCTACACTGTGAAACACAAAGGACTTAAAATGTGCTTAACCCTGCCTTAATTTACCCCTGAAAATAAAACAAACCCCTTCATTTGAATTAAGTGGCCATTAATTTGACGCCTTAAAGTTGTCTTAAAATTAGATTTAAGGTACGAGTGTGAAACCCCTTAATCTTAAACTTTAGGCATTCATTCTGGAGGTTCTATTATTTTTAGGGCATTAATTCAGTAGGTTCTATTAATTTAAAATAAAAAGGAATATTCAGTAATTTTACCCCTTAATCTATACACTTTTTCCACTAGTTTTCTTTATGTCGTGTATGGAAAATCAAGTTCAAAATTAAAATAATTTTAAGGGGTAAAATTGAGGCGTTTGATTTCATAGTGGCTAGGATGCATCATGAGATGATTTTCCACTCAGTATCACTAAAGTCTGTTTTAGCCTTTTCAGCCCCCTGCTTCACTTGGTGAATGGGTTCATTGCAGAGTAAATTAAAATGTTTTGGATCACTGTACCACTGGAAGATTCATCCACAACACAGATTACAAGCCAGATATTAATTCAAAATGTCCTGGTGTCCGTGATTCTGTTTCCAGGGCCAATGGAAGAAAAAAAATCCCAGAACATCACAGATCTTTCATCATATTTTCATGCCAAACATTGAGTATTTGTTCGCAAAAAAAATTTTTTTCTGTCATCTCACCCATGTTTTGGGAACATTAGGAGCTTCTATTTGGGATTAGGTGAAAAGGCAATTGTGGCATGTCTTCCAAATAAATTGTTTATCTAGATGTAAGATCTATATTTTTAGTAATGCCAGAATTCTGTCATCTTCTGCAGCTATGTGTCTGTGATCCCTGGAGAATTTTTTTGTCCCATTCATTATCCCCTCCCTGCCTGAATAAACATCTTCCAGTCAGGTTCACTACAGCTTGGGTTGTCTGGTGGATGTGGGCTTATTCCCCCCGTTCGTAACTTCTGGATGACCGCTTGAGTTCCTGAATGCTCAAGTGGTTTTAGATAGTGAACTAAAAAAGGGAACACGCATTATTTTTTTAACGGGTGCCAGTAATTAAGATGTGACTTGTTACCGTGAGACTGAGGTTATTAAACAAAAGGTATTTTTTATGTAATTAATTTACTACAAAAGACATTCAAGTTATGAAGCTGATTGTATGTCAGTCTAAAAACAAAAAAACAAAAAACATATTTTGTGCTAGAAACATGTTAAAACGCTTAGAACTAAAGAAAGTGGTTGATGAAACCGATTTCACCAACAATCTAATCATTTTAAAATTTAATTATGATTTTAAAATCCTGGTCATTATTTTAGATGATGCTGGGCTACCTGAAAATGTAAGGTAAAATATGATAAGAAAAAATTAAATTAGTCCCACAAGTAGGACATTTGCATTGTTATGGCAGAAAGTGGACAGGTAAAACCTGGACTGAATAAAAGCTATACAATGCTATACAATAAAACTTGCACTTTACAAGACACAAATATAAATACAAATATTATATTAATTAAGCTTTGACAGAAGTAGGTTTAATGGATGGATTGAAGAACTTGTCATTTGTTATTGTGAACCAGGCTGTTGGACTGAACAGTACTGCTGAAAGTTAGCATCCGTTTCTAACATTCTCAGGACTGGTCATTTGAACATTTCCTGAATTTTGTTTCCTGTGTCTGTCCTTAGCCCAGATGGATGTTACCTGGTGGCCGGCTCTGCAGATGGAGCCGTGTACGTCTGGAACGTCAGCACAGGCAAGCTGGAAACACGACTCCCAGACATGCACAGGTATCCAGAATCATACTTTTGCTGTGGTACTTCATTATTTTTCTGAAAAAAAAAACATTTAGATGTATATATATATACAATTCTGATTATAATAGCCATATTGATTTTTATGTCACATAACAGCCATTTCAAGAAAAGATTCACTCCGGCTCTGTTATAATACTTACACTGTACAACCAATAGTATAGGGACAACTGACCATTACACCAAAGTGCATTCAAATCCATAGATTTTAATCAGGAGTTAATCCCCCTTTAGCAGCTATAACAGTCTCCACTCTTTGTGGAAAACTTTCCATAAGATGTTGATGTTTCTGTGGGAATTTGTCTCCATTCATTCTGTAGCATTTCTGAAGTCAGACACTGATACTGGACGAGAAAGTCTGAATCACAATCTCCGTTCCAGTTCCTCCCAAAGGTGCTGAATGTGTTTGAGGTGGACCAGTCAAGTTCTTACTCACTGAACTCCTCTAGCGAGATAAATTTGTGCACTGGGACACAGTCATGCTGGAATAGAAAAGGTTCTTCGACAAACTGGGTCCTCAAAGTTGGAAGCATGGTGTTTTCCAAAATGTCTACAGAAGCATTAAGATTGAACTTCAGTGGAAGTAAGGGGTCGAGCCAAAACATTGCAAAAAAATAAGTCTGTCCCATTACTTTTGTCCATGTAGTGTAGCATTATAGGGACTTCCAGACAGCACATGTCTTTACTGTGTGCCAGTTACCAGGACAACTGTACTCTGTATTCTGTTCGTGATAGTAGAAAGAGGGTACAACATGCATCACTGTATATGGCCCCTGAGTTGGGTTGGTAAACATTGTTGACACTAGTGTTGTTTTCGTCAAAGAAAATTATGACAAAATATCTTTGTCAACGAACATTTTTCACATGAAAAAAAACAGATGAGATGCACCGTTAATGCTGGACATGTGACGATAACGAAACGAAATATATAATGTAGTTTTGTTGATGAATAAGAACGAGACTAAATGTGGTTTACATGATAAAATCTGTGCTAAAATGTCTCTTCATTTTCGTTGACTAAAATGAGACGAGATGTTATTTCCTGTACGATAGGGAGGGGAGAAGATAATAAAGGAGGCTCGACCTTCGAGTTGAACGACGTTACGTCCCAATACTTTGGTCCATTGTGAGACACTGTGAATTAGACTTTTGATTCCCTGCCCACGAACCCGAACCCGGCCCGATATTTCCTGCCACTACCCTCTGGTCAGACCGGGCCGTGATCCAGCTTTTGAGTTGTTCTGGACTCGGCGTGTCAGGTAACGAACGCGCCCACAGTTCAGAACATGTGTTATAATGGCCCACGTATAAAAAAATCGGATTTAAATCAGGCTCAGGTTGAAAATTACAGTTAATGTGTCGGGCCGGGCTGGACATGGTGCACAGGCTCGGGTCAGGTTTCATTTTTTGGGCCCGATCTAAGCTCTAATGTGAATTAAATGTATCTAGAGTGGACAAAAGTTTTGGGACACACACAAAGTCGCACTGCATTTTTATATGCAGCCTTTCCCATATCCATGCAAAAAGGCTGATCCTTGTTCTGATTTTTGTTGTTGTGTGGACTATATTTGTTCAGGAAAAAAAAAAAAAATTCAGGTGAGTTCAGGCTCACACACTGAAGGTGAAGACTTTCAGCAGTTTTACAAATGTTTACTGCAACAGACACACACATTTTCATTGTATTTGCACTTTTGTGATGTTAAGCCTATTCTCTTATTTTATTAAAAATTTTGTGTGTGTACATCTAAGCTCAAAAAATAGTCCTGGGTCATTCTGACTAAAATAGACTAAAATGCTCAGACTATTAGTTGACTAAAACTTGACTGGACTAAAAAGAGCATGGACGTGACTAAGACTAATAAAAACTAAAATGACAGCTTGATGCAAAGACTAGACTAAAGCTAAAATTAAGACAGGCCGCCAAAAACAGCACTAGTTGAAACTAAACATTTTTTTCGAATGAATCCTACTAGACTAGAATGGGGTCTCCTCTAAATGAATGTGACAAAGAAACAAATCCTTAATCGTCTTGCCCAATAAAGTGTCTTGTTTTCACTGAAGACATGAAAGAAGACACCAAACATTATGTCTGCAGTCTTAACATGTACTTGCTTGCCTTTAGGTGAAGGCTGATTTTTTTAAAATTCTAATGCAGGACCAATCCTGCCTTTCTAAATTGTTATATAACCCACGAAACCGCAAAACAAATCACAGAATGATTATTTTCAGAATGAATATTAAGTTGTTATAAAGATGTCAAATAATATTAAAGTATTTGGAATTATACCTCTAAGAAAAAAACACATACACTGTAGTCTTTACATGTAGACCTTTAAAGTGATTATTTAGTATTATGTAGGATTTAGTATTATTTAGTATTTAGTATTATGTAAGATTCTATATTTGTCACATGCATTTAAATAATATTTACCTCAAAAGTTCTTGAATTTCTGTTTTCCTGTGATTGCAAAAAAAATCCCATCTCTGTAATATCAAACTGTAAATACTGATGTTACCCCTGTATAAGCTGTATGATAATTCATGTACGCATGTTTTCCTTGGTCTAAGCAGGTAAATACGGCGGTATTTCACCATCTCGAGACATGTATTCTTTGTGTTCTCTCAACAGTACTGAACATTTTATACAGATATATTTTAAACAGAAATGTAGCTGAATTTATGTAAATATTTGATACCATATTTGTAAATTATATTTTTTCAAATTAGCACTAAAATACATGAATAATTATATATTGTCATGAGAAAAACAAAAAATGTGGAGGATATCTGCTGTTTCTGCGAATATGTGGGAGTTTCCATGAACAATTAATAATCCAGCTCTTAGATAAAAATCAGTGAACACTGAACCATGAATAAGCAGGTTTTACTGTACTTAACCTAAAGTGAAACCCATAGTGCAACTACATGAGCTCTCCAACAGGAGGATTATTTTCATGGCTCTCTTGTTCATGCCAAATTATGGAGATGAACAGTCCTGTTTATAGACGTCACTGTTTTTCAGATGCTCGGTTAATGCAGTGGCTTGGTCACTGTCGGGCGAATATGTGGTGAGTGTGGATAAGAGCCGGCGGGCTATTCTCTGGAGGGACATCTGAACCTGGAAACACATGACTGTGCTCCCTGCTTACCAAACTCCAGACATACATCCAGGATGTGAGAAACTCTGTTCCTCCGCCATACACTTTAGTGTCTCCAGTGTTTCCACAGCCAGTCGAGCCAATGCTCCAAATGACTCCCAATTTTGTATTAATCTGACTGTATACAGCAGCTTGGATCCTTTGAGACCTATTTGTTACTTTTTTCACAGATTACACACTCAAAAGGGTTTTTTTTGCCGTCTGAACAAAACCTTGTGTCTACAGGAAAGAAACTCTACAGATGTTTGTAACTTTCCATTGAAGTAACAAGAACAAAAAAATGATTTTACACATTTAAGAGAATTTCTGTTGGTCCTTTTATCATGACACTTCAATTCCATTAAATCGGCGAATATGGAGATACATGGTTTTGTTTTGAAAGCAATTGTTTTTTGCCTTTTAAAGTACTCAGAGGAAAGACTTGGTGATATTCTGTACTTGATTCTGTATTAAAATTTGAATTCATATGTATAGATATTAACTGGATACAGAAATAATAGAAATGTGCAAATTATATTATTTTGTTTAATATATCGCTGTATTTATACTGTATTGGAACTGTGGGCTGGCTTTTTTTTTTTTTCCTGAATTTTTTCGAGCACAGGCTTTCCTGTGAACCACCATCGCATATTTTTTCAATGTTATTGGACAGCTCAACAGTCTTGGAGGAGATGGTTATCCGCAGTTCTGTTGCTAAAAGACATTGTGCTGGGTCATGTCTTGCTGATGGGGAGAGGGAGGGCCGTCAGACGCGGGGAGGTCAGGTTATACAGAGCGAAGCCAGATGTGCTCCCTCGGACTCTCAGCCCCAAACCACTGTAGCATCGCCAAACTGCCCTCACGGCCTTCTGACCATATGAAAGTTGTGCCACTCTGGAAACCTTGCCAGATTTTACTCACTCGTAGGTTAAAAATATCTCATGGTGTTTTCTAAGGGAAGCTCAGATTTGTTTACATTGTAATGTTGACTGTTTCTGTTGCTAGTGCCTACATTAAAAGATGAATGCATTTGATCTTTTATGGTTCGTTTTTCATAAACCATGGATCTGCAAGAAACACGTTTCCTTCCATGTTTGCCACACTGTGTGCATTCTGTGTTCTCTAAAGAACACTTAAATCCACACTTACTTTAGATTAGTGAGTCTTCGTCGCGGGTACCCCGCGGGTCGGGTTGGGGCGGGTAAAGGAATTGTCTATTTATTTGCGGGGCGGGTTGGGGCGAGTCATTAAAAACTAAATTAAATAAAAAATCCAATCTATAGACTAAAATGTTTAACATTATCTTGTTATTAATATGACCTGATTTATCGTTCATATTCAAAATCATATGTTGATGCCAGTTTACAGAGTATGTCTAATGGTCGCGGGTTATAAAAATAGATACAGTGCTGCGGGGCGGGCTGGGGCGGGCCAAATAATTTCATAAAAGTGGGACCCGTGGGTTGGAAAAATACCCGACCCGCACATCACTACTTTAGATGTATCCTTTAAAAACATCAATTTCTAGGACATTTATTTTTAAGAGTGTAGGATGGGCCAGGTTTCAACACAGAAACATGTTTCTGAACAAGGTACTTTAAATTATTTATTGGCTGGGAATGCTATTGCTTTGATGATGTAAATATTTTGTTGAGAAATTTTTCCTGAATTTAATCTACCAATCATTTAACATTTTTTTAATGCCAACAGCACCCCTGATTCCCATGGTTGTGTAATAACATGCAACCGACCTTCAGTGTTTCAGTGGTTGGGAGTTGTATAGGCATCTGGTACCTCCAGATTGTGAAAAGATGTGTAACCCAAAGACCGTTCTGTATTTTATCGTGATTAAGATGGAGCTGGAGTTTGCGTGTAACTGCAGTGTCACACCTTAACCCAGAGGAGTCTAATCTTATCTACAAAAGACACACATCGCAGCATGTTTTTATTCCTACACCTCTTTTAGGAGCAAGTAATTAAAATCAAGCTCCTGCTTGTTTAGAATGGTGACTGCTGCTTTGAGTGAAATGTTATTATGAGTGAATGAAATGTAATGGCAAAATGGATTCAAGTGACGTTTCTGTGAAATAAAACCACTTTTATAAAACCCCCACTTTTACGCATGTCAGCAGTTGCGGTTTCAGTTCATTGCTGATGTACAGCTGACTGTGACGTCCTGGCCTCATGGCCATGCCCCCTCATTCTTGTGTTCCGTGGCTCAGTGCCACCCAAAAAATAAACAAACAGCACAAGGATGAGGGGGCATGGCAGATGAGG
>JBBMFX010382442.1:0-18080 GCA_037832545.1 Rhabdalestes septentrionalis
TGATGGTGCCGATGCGGCCGGGTTTGTTTGCAGCGAGGAAAACGGCTCCGACTGGAAATAATAATGTTACAGAACAAACCACAGCTGCCCTGGCATGGACTCAGCACAAGGCAGCCGATGACGTTCAGATTCAATTCAGCTATGTTAAAGCGAACGGGAATAATCTCTGGCCAAAATAACTACTGAAAAACTGGGTCTGTGTCCAAGTCTCTCTGACTGCTACACTGAATCACACACACACACACACACACACACACACATACACACATATATATATACACACACACGTGTGTATATATACACATGACTGTGCAAATATTGAGACATTTCTTTCTGTATTTTTCATACAGTCTTGAGAAATAGTCCTCTGTGTGCCTCAAACAAATCAAGTCCTGAACCAGTGAAGAAACAGGTACAGGTGATTCCAGATGTTCAGGCAATGATCTGTATACTGGTGGTGATTAATGCTGAATGGTTGGAACTTCTTGTATCTATAGACACTTTGCAGCCTGTCATATAAAAACTTTTGTTCCCATTTCTACTCCCAAATCTACTCAATATGCCAAATACAAGACAGTTTGACAGACATTAAATAGTATTACAAAGCATACTTCAGTGTAATGTTCAGTGTGCTAAAACTGTTGCTTGATGTTATTATGAACATCTTCACCCCAGAAGGCCTCACCTGTTGACTGCTATCAACATATTTTGTTAATCTGTTTTTAGCTGCAGGCCCTGCAGCGCTGTCATTTTGAGGGACGGATCCTCCTGTGTGTGTGATTTGAAAAGGGACACCCATGTGATACCTCAAACCAATCAGACTTAAGTGTTTGTCCCCAGTCCTGCCACTCACTTAAGTCACTTTATCGAGTGAGCACTGCTCGTCCTGAACCACCATTACTCAAAAGAAGAGGAAGACATGCATCAAGTGTCTTTTCAGTCTCGGCCGCCCAATGGTGGAACGTACCCCCTCTTGCAATTCCGATCTGTCCCTCCCTGTCTTCAAGACAACCATGGTGATGAATCAGTTCTCTTGTTAGCTCTTATACATAATTTTCTTAATAATTAAATTAACCTCAGGCCCTTACCCACTTAAATGTGTCAAGTCTGGGGGCAGTGACGGTAGGTGGCCACTAGAGGCCACTGGTTGAGTTGGGTTTGGGGACTTTGGGTTTGACATGGGGTGTGGCCTTATCCTTCTGTCTTAGCTGCCAGGGATGAGATTAAAATGTTTCAGATGTTTTGAGTTTTTAAAGGGTTTGTGTTGAGTTGTCCTTTGTCTGTTCACCCTCGCCTTCCCTAAGTTTGTGTTTGGTTAGGTTCTGCTTTATTTTTTATCCTTTGGCCTTCTAGTCTGGTTTTTGTTTAAAGATTTAGAAATAAAGACGAAGGAAACAATGGATGTCTACGTGTATGACTCCTGCCTGAACAAGCCTGACTGGGGCTTGACAAACTGTTTGTCCTTGTGTATTAACCTCTGACTTTTTTCTTTTGACAGGGATTTTAAGGTGTGTAACTTAGATTGAAGTAATTTACGAAAAAGCAAGTTTTATTTTGTATATTCTTTGCAGGTATGAAGAACAGATGTAGATGACTTTAAGCACTGATGTACATCGCTCTGAATAAGAGTGTCTGCTAAACACTCTAAATGTAAACGTTTCTGTTGTGAATCTATATGGTGAACCCTACATACACAGTTTGCTCATTCTTATTTGTATTCAGTGGCACAATATAGATAACAGTGATCGTGAGCTGCTCCTGATTTTTGTGCTTTAATCAGTTGTCGGATGTTTGCCATTTGCACTGAAGACTAGGTCACTCACACCTGCTAGGCTATGCTGTGTTTGTTCATTTACATAAAGTTGAAGTTTGCTGTATTTCAGTGTCAGCCGTGCTGCCATTGCGCATTCAGCGAAGCTCTCTATCAGAATGATCGAGATGAAGAGATATGAAGCAGCCAAGCTTCCACATTTTCATTCTCAAACTGAGCTGATTCTATTTTCTCTCGCGCTGTCCATCTCTGTCGTTCTCTCTGTCTCTCGATATCTTTCTCTCTTTTTCTCTCTCTGTATCCCTCTTTCACTGTTTCTGTCTCTCACTGTGTCGCTCCTTCTACAAATACACAGTTACCAAACATAGCTCTGTAATTGGATATCTCTTGCCCATTCACAGTCAGACTTCTGCCAGAAAATGAAATGAAAATGATCCGTCTGCTGTGAGTGTTGTTTATGTTGCTGTAACTCTCTGCACCTGTGGTTAATGGGGTGTTGCTTTTATGTAACACAGTCATCCATCAGTTAATAATACCATTATTACCAAACCTATGCCATTTTCTAGCAAATGCTAAAGCTACTGAAGCACGCAAAGGACCACCTAAGCCCTATAATTCGTTTTTTTTGGGAAGCATATTAAATAAATATTTCTTAAAAATGAAAATAAAGATAATAAATACAAGATTAATCAGTGACGCATGCTTGAGAATTGACTTGCATGTGATGGACCAGGAAAACATCTGTATGGACTAACTTCTGTGATAAAAATCATGTTGACTGAAAAAAGGTCCTATCATCCAGCGGTGGGATGCGGGTGTTAAACAGTGGGATGCGATTTCCTCCGAGAGGACAGATATGATCTGGGCCAGTAATGGGTTAGCGTGTCTGCGGCTGTGGATTACAGATATATTTCCACTCTTCCCTCTTTAGGATATTACAGCAGACGGTGGCCTCATTACGCTGTCAAAACCCGTCAGCTCCATGACTCAGCAGCTGAAATACACACCAGTCACCTTATTTACACCTCTGTTCAATTAGAACCCACGCACACACACATAAACACAAACGCGTGATGTGGATCATTTGTAGCTAACTGTATTAGTATAACACAGATGGAGGCAATACATTTCAAATAGAACAGCATTTCGTCTGTTAAGTGCCTAATATTCTCATTTACATTTTATAAACTAGAACTTACCTGAACAACCATATACACCCACTCACACATTTTCTCCTCCAGCATTTCTCCTGGGAGTAATAAGATGAGTTTGTTGCGGTATCAGCCTGTACTCTTCTGGAGAGATGGTGCAACATTGCATTCAGCCACGAGAGGATAAGTGAGGTCAGCATCTGATGTAGGATGGAGCTCAAACACCACTCCAATGCATCCCAAAGGAGGACCAGCACTCCTGAGAACTCCACAGCCTAAATCTGGGGGGCTTTTCAGTGGGTACACCTTAAATGATCTTAATCCATTTCATAAAAGGAGTGTCTAGACTCTTTTAGATATGTCCTGAATGAACCTGAGTTTCTGCAGATTTTCTTTATTTGAGATTTATTTACCGTGTCAGACCAACCGGGTGAGCAGGAGAGGCGCTGTCTGTGATCGTCTGCAGGGAATTAACAAAGAATGAGCAGCCAAAGCTCATATTAAAATCATCTGCTCTGCGGCAAAATAGGAGGTTTTCCTAACATGCCTTAAAAATGACTGAATGTGGAGCTAATCCTTTAATATCTAAGTTACTGTAAAGGCATGATGTCTTGGTGGAAATTCATTATGCATGTCTGCATTACGCTGTGCTGCCATGTTTACATGCCGGCTTTAAAAATGATGGTTCCTTGCAGAATCGGTGTAAATATGCGACCGCTGTGTAAACTCTGTAATGGGGATGGCATCACTATTCGTGTCTGCTAAAAATGGATGCTGATCAAAGAAGAGCTTTGGCGGTCTGGATTATTTATATAAGGTAGAAAAGGCAGAGGGATGTAAGGCCTTTGGGCTCATCCCGCACTCGTGGGTTCTGCAGGGCAGTGCAGGAGCTTGAACATGAGTTTTTAGACAGCTTTGACCTTCTCCCAATGTCAAAACACCTCAAACCAAGACAATGCACAGTTTTCCATTAAACAATGTCAGATAACTGATTTCTTATCCACCTTATCCAAGTCAACAACAGCAGATCCTGTTTATCTCGCAGTGGCCGCATAAACAACCGTCTCCTGCTGCATCTTGGTGGGATTCAAACACAGTTAGACAAGTACAACATATAGTGAGATGGGGCCCTGAGATGTCTATGAGACTGTGCAATACAATTATTATAAAATGAAGAGAAAATTAAAGACCAGAATTAAATAGTAAAAAAGATACAGAAACAAATATTCAAATAAATATTACAAGTATAAATACATGTAATCAACCATAAGTGTAAATGAATGCAAACAATAAAAGATACTTGATGGCAGGGCCAAAAGTGGGCCACAGCCGCTCTGACTGGGCACTACTTTTTGATTGGTCAAAAATGTTGCCATTGTAACAGGCAGACTTGGAAAGTGACTATTGTTTTTTTTACCATCTGCACAAATCTAACAATACTGGAGATACATATTAACTGGGATGACGAAGAAATACAACTACTGTCTGTTTGAGTTTTCTTTGACACTAACAAATTTATCTTTATTCCAAAATTACAAACTCAAACTAGTGTATAAAAAATAAAGGACCACAGTAACACAGTGACACAGCGTGGTTCCTGTACACCTATGGAAATGTGCCTCAGTTTGTATAATGAACAGTTAAAGTTTGTCATGTTTCGGTTACATTTTATAGCCTGAGTATTCTTCAAGCCATGATATTATTAAAGTGTCTGAACAATAGTGGAGATTAGCACCATGCTGATAAACATCCATTACCATATTAGTAATGCAAAAAGACAATAAACACATATTTGTAACCATAAAGGGTCATTCTTTTTGCAGCTTAGATGGAATACAGTAATGAAAAGCTGTGCTAGGTCTTTTAATTAGCAATAACTCATTAACATAACAGATAATAATGTCAGGAACATGGTAAGGTGGATGAATTCTCCATCCTGTTCACCTTCATGTCCTAACTAAGATGGATGTGTGGACGTGGGGAACAGAAGCACTCTTAAGCGCCGAGTCACGTTCATTAGCCACCGCTAAAGCCATTAGCGCCGTGGCGGCAGCATGATTGCTCACGATGCTAATAGTCTCTCCTGACAGAATGTGATTTCATTAAGTTGCTGAAGAATACTTTGGCTCTCTGATGGATGAGAACTGCTGTATTTGCACATGTGGAAAGCACATGAGGGTCAGCTGTGATGGTTTTCAGCACCCATGTGGGGTTTAATCATCATTTTCTCAACTAGCATTACAGCGCAGTGCGTGATCGGCAGCTCATTGGTGGGATTAATATATCAAAGAAACAGCTAAGCTGGAAGCCTTCCATTCTGGGCCCCCCCATTCCACATACAGTCACCTTCTTCACTTTCTCTACTTTCAGACAACAGTTATCCAGTGTCATCCAATGTGATTGTTTAGCCAAAAACAGTTTGAAGTCACAAACACTTGAACTGGACAGTCAGCCAATTATTTTTCATGAAATTCAAAACTACTTTTATCTGCTAAAACTTCATTCATCTCTTCATTTAAGAGGAGCAGACATATTAACGTGATTGAGGACATACTTTAGGTGCCAAGACATATTTTGGCATCACTAAAGGAAGGACATATATGAAACCAAAGCTAAGATTTGTCGCACACTGTGGGCATTGTTTGAAAGTAGAGAAAGGGAAGATGTTAGCTGTTAGTGACGATAGTCCTTAGCTCCAGTTCTAAGCTAAAGTTACAAACATTTGATTCCAAATAGTTCTTGGTTAATCAATCATAAAGGACACTGAACCACTGTAGACATTGTTTGAAAGTGGAGAAAGTGATAAAGGGGGATGGGGTGGAGGGATTACATTTCAGCTGTTGTTTTGACATATGTCTCGCCAATGAGCTGTCGATCACATACAGGGCGGTTATGCTAGTTGGCAAAAATAATGATTAAACCACACATAGATGCAGAAAATGATCATGGCTGACCCTCCTATGCTTTCCACATGTACAGATCCTTCAGTTCTCTTCGGTCAGTGTGATGAAACATTCTTCAGTTTATTGAAACCCTCAGCCAAGAACTGTTTACAATTTTTGCTCCTGTAGCTTAGAAGTGGAGCTGAGAGGCTAATGTCACTAACATAAAGTGAGCAGTCATCCAAATGTTTTCGATAAACACACCCTCAAAACTCCCATCCACTCAAATAGCATCCAGCTCTTTATAAAGGTGGAGCAGATGTGGATGTGTTTTAGGACACTTACACATTTAAAGATTGAGTATGAATTTAAGTTGTCATAATGTTACTAAATAAAATCTGTAAAATAAGCTGGTACTGGAAGTCACGGATGCCAGAATGTGCATCACTTAAGGAGGGATGGGAAATTGGAAAAATAACCTGGTGAATGGGAGCTTTTGCTCTGTGCCGCAGAATGTGTGGAGGTGTTCACTAATCTCAAATTGACTTGCTGATACTGTATGACACACTGTTATCTATAAACATGGACTGAAGTGTGTTAGTATGACATTTTCTTTAAGGCTATAAACGATTCTCTCATCACCCAGACTTGACACACAGAACACAATCACTGATAAAACATCTGTTTCTGCTGAGCCAGTGCTAGGGTGAATATCTCAGTAAAAAATAAGATAAATAGAGAGAGAGAGAGAGAGAGAGAGAGAGAGAGAGAGAGAGAGAGAGAGAGAGAGAGAGAGAGAGAGAGAGAGAGAATGAGATAGAGATAAATAAAATATAGAAATGGAAAAGAGACATAAAGGAGAAAGAACAGGGGAAAAGAAAGGAAAGGTAGAGAGAGACAAGGAAATACTTATAAATAGGGAGAGAGAATGAGTGAGAGATGGGGTCAGTGAGAGAGATGGGGTCAGTCAGAGAGATAACCAGGACAGACTCTGTACCAAAAATATGCCACCCTGTTTGGTGTGTGTGGTCTGGGTGGTTTGAAATGTTTGGGTTTTCATTACTGATCCTGTTTCCGATGTTGTTTCACATTTGGCTGGGTCCAGTGAGGGCTATTACTCTGAAGAAACAGATCAATAGCAGCCATTTCCATGATGATGTGAAGTGAAACATCCAGCACATCCAACAATAAAGACAGTATGGAGCTTTTACACAGCCACTCCAATTCCACACACTTATCCCCTACTATGATCAACATGTATGCACACACACACACACACACACACACACACACACACACACACACTCACACACAATAATGACTAATGGATGTCCAGCATATGGGAGAGGAAGTGGGATAATATTGTTTGGAATAATTTTTGGCTCACAAAAGTCAAGGCCGACCTCCTTAATGATCCTTAACACCTGCGCTCACAACTGAGACAGCAGCGAGACAGCACTGTGTCATTGTTGTACACTTGAATGTGATGAAACAGAAATGAGAGCCTCCCTGAGGCATGAAGGACAGAGGAGTGAAGGAAAACAGCAACGCTGAACAGTTTCTGTGAAGAAACATTACTGTTCCTGTCCTAACACAAACACAAACACACACACACACACACACACACACACACCCATACACACACACGTTTCTTGACCCATAAATTTTCAAGAACTTCCAAAAAGTCCAAGCTTCTGTACCTCACCCCCTATTGCTGAGGAATATCTCAGCCAATTAACATAGTTTTGCATGTAGTTACTGAATAATTAGTTTTAAGACAGAAAAGTTCCATGTATATTTAATAGGGGTGTCATGTGAAAAAAAAATGTAATCTATTTAATTAATTAACATTTTTGCTGTAAAAGTACTTAAAATTGTAAATGAATTTGGGCGTATGAGTGAATGATTAACTAACATTACAGCGTCAACATTAACCATCATTCAACGTCTCGTTTCTGATGTTCAGGTGCAGTAATGTTCACAGCAATCAAAAATATTATATATGCTATGGAAAAAACAATCAAAGCAGGCAATGTACATTCACGCCCTGGTTTCAGAATGGGGATGTGGGGGGTAGAAGATTATAGCTGTGTCCGAAATGTGCACTTGTTCACTCGTTCACTCGGTCAGTTATGTACTTTGGAATATAGGGGGCTAACTAGTAAACCAGGGAAGGTGACGTTTAGTTAATTTCGGACACTCGGATGTTAGGTTTTAACTGTTGCTATAATAGTGCGCCGGATCCTGGCAATTTATCTCTCTCGCATAAACACACCATGTCTCTCTAGTTGAGACACATGGGGCAGAGTCTGTTGGGCACAGTGACAGACAGATCCATCCAGGGGGCACTACCAGAGCTGGAGAGGTCATCGGGTATACCGGGCATTTGCCTGGTGGGCCCATGTCAATTTTGGATCTCGTACCACACCCACCCCGGGGCCTCGCGTCTTTCACTCATTCAAACTGCTGGATGGATAAGTACATCACCCCCAGCATACAAGACATCTCAAAATAAACTCAGCAAAAGAGACCATTTTGCTGGGGCATGGGTAGACGGGTCAGTTTGGTTCTGAGTGCTTGGTCCAGTTTAGCAGGTCCTGGAATCCGCCTGTTCTGGCTCAGATCACCGGGTTAGCTCCTAAACGCTTTGCATTGAGGTGAATTTTAGACATGATGTACTCCGATGATACAAAAGTTCAATTTTGCATGAATTGCAGTGAAGGATAATCCTATCAACTGTTAGATCATTCCATTTTCAAATGTGAATTGTCCACTCACAGGGCTGAGCAGCGTGTTCTCATCTTCATTTTACAGAGTTCCTGTGGCCAGAACGGTCACATGGTGCGATTAATCAGCATTCATTTTTTAAGACATAATATTTTCTGTATTTAACTGATCGAAACTAACTTGTTAAAGAGTTAAATGTGAAAAGTGATTCAATATAGAGATTTCCAAATGACTGTCCAGTTTATCTACATTAGCTTAGCCCCGCTCCTACAACATGCAGCATTTTAGCCCCAGCCTATAATCCTCATGTTATGTTCACATATACTAATGTCCTTTATGTTTAAGATCATTTGACTCCAGAAATGTAAACCTCCAGAAACGGTTTAAATTAAACTTGCTGTCCAACTTCTTGTATTTCAGGGACTTAATGTTTCTTTGTTGATGACCTACAGTGACTTAAATAAAACCAACATGGAATAAAACTCCCATGTCAGGACATCTAAAGTATATTTCCTCTTCCTCATGTCATGTGATCTCACACTCCTAACACATACTTAGCATCCTTAAACACAATTAAAACAATTCTGTGCAACAAAAAAAAGTGCACATTATTTATTATATTTTTTATATTCTGCTAAAACAGCCCCAAAGGACACCAATTTGTACAAAGTGAAGAAAGAACATTGAGAACATATGATTATTGCCGTACGCACCAGGTCACGTGACGTCACGGGTCATCGGAAGTAACTCACTCAGGGGGTATATAAACAGGAAATTAGGTGGCATCCCACTTCATCTCTAGGCTTACGGTACCGTGAGTACTTCACCTCCAACTCTATCCTTCTATCTACCCTCTCTGTGTGCGTAGAGAACGAGGATTCCTTGGTGGGAATCTCATCTCCACTTGGAGCATTCTCAGAACAAAGCACATGGTACCAGCTCTCTCGTTTGCCTACGCGACTGATCTCATCCACCACGCTACATTGGTAGCTCACCTCTCGTCTCCCACATTCAGGTCTACCATCTGACAATTATGTCCATCTTGTGTTTATCAACTTTGTTCCCTTTAAAGTGAGTATGAAGCAAAAAAGTGATTAGTTATTGATTTAGAGACATAAAAAAATTGAATGGGGTCAAACTGACCCCAAACATTATAGAAGGGTTAAGCCTACTCCAGTTTAGCCCATTCCCATTAAAGTTGTGTGGAGTGTTGTTTCTGCAAACAGTTACGAGGAAACAATTAAGTGTTGTGCTGTTCCTGACTGAGAAGTATCTTCAAAAGGATCAGAACACGATTCCCAAAAGATCCCCTTAACTCTGAGGATTTCACCACCAGACTTGCTCATATGCATACATTTGTCTTAAAGGCACAATAAGAGAGTCTGATTATTCTAAGACAGTATGTAAATGCAAAATAACTGCTTTTGGCACACAAAACTCCACAAATATTACAAGTGGAATTCAGGGGAAAGAAATAAAATGTAATATAAACACACACACACAAATACACATACACACAGGCGTTCTGTTCTGCACACTCCAACATTTTCTTGTCGTTCCCGACCCCTCTGCTGCTCCAGCCTCCACAGAGTGGCGGATTAAAGGGACTCAGCTGGAGGCTAGCGCTCTGATATGCAGCGGATGAAGTGGTCGAAGTGGAGGTGGACGAGAATAGAAGAGTCGATGGAGGATTAAGAACAAACCAGTGCAGAACACAAACTCTCACTGAGCCGCACTCGGACATAAATATACTGTGAAGGAGAATCTAAAAGCATTTCCCGGTTTATTCATGATGGGAGGGGATGTCAGCATACATGCAAATAACAATATTAATTCCCTGGCCAACAGTTACATAGCAAACTCTTCACTGAGTGAAATAATGGAAGAGCACTTCTCTGAAGCTTTTATTAGGGATATTGTGGCTTTCTCCACTTTATCCTCACCTGGAAGAGTAAGAAATTGTCTTGCCTCAACTTAACTTCAACTACTATGTACTTCTAAAGGGGAAAAAATTGCTGATGGCAAAAAACTGTAAAAGCTGCAGTCGCTGTGGTGCTGGTGGATGATTATGTATGCGCGGAGAGAGTCATGTTTAAAGATGAACAGGACAGTCCGCCTACATGCTACGGAACAGCTGTTTTTTTCTTGAAGGCATTTAGAACCTCATGGTTTTTACAGGAGCCGTGGCCTCGAGCACCACACTTGCATGCCCCACCTCTGTCCTTCATCCGCCCTTGTTGTGGGACGAGGGCTCTAACCCCGCACGCCTGGGCTGTGAGGAAAGTCATATTTCAAACCACTGAATATTACATTCACAATTGGAATAAATGACGGGAGCAGCCTTGCCAAAAACGGAAGGGAATGATATGGGGCGACGGTGCGGATTTGTGCGGTGAATCCGCGGCTGATAGATGAGAGCGGGTGCTAAAGTTAATGCTCCTCGCGCCGCTGTATATCACACACGCAGCCGAAAACCTTAATGCAATGCCAAGCAATTTCATCTGGCGCCTATGGGATAACAGATGAGTTCGGATAAAGCAAAGTCACACATTAGATGGCCTTAGTTAGTCATTTCTCACTCAGTTTGACCGGCCTTTTCTCTTCTTCGGCGTGCAGACGTGACCCTCCGCCGTAAATTAAAACCGCCTAAACTGGCGAGATAAGCACTTTTACACAATGCCCACGATCAGAACAGAGTCGATACGTCCATTAAAGCAGAGACCCTACAACACTGACTACATAACACCTCTGCATTGGATAGCTCTTATGCTGTGTTTAACTTGTTTAACATTTATTTGTTCTATAAAGGCCCACTGAGAGCAGGACCAAAGTGTCTATTCTATTACAAAGGAAAAATTACATTCAAAAAGCAAATGCATATCTGCTGAGCAATTTATCATAGATTTCTCTCCCAGATTTACCTCTTGGCACAGAAAAGCCATTAGCAGATAATGCGGCATATTATTCCATCAGGATAAAACAACTTAATGGATGAGTCCCCCAATAATGCTCTAATTTTCCAATATAACAACAGCAAGAGAGCTACAATCAATACCCAGCGAATTTTGGACACATTCCCGTCGCATTAGTAGGCTTCCACTGATTCAGTAATTAGCCACATAACTGTCAGGCGTGTGAATAAATGTATTGTTTTGATGAGGAGAGCAGAGGGTCTCAGCAGTGCTGCTGTAGGAAAGTAGTGGAGATGTAATGAAACATCCGTCATTTGGATGATGGATGACATGGAGGGTACTAAAATTGGGGACGAGGAGTGAGAACGTTTCATTGGACGAGTTCATTCAAAAACCTGACATTTCTCTGTGCTTTCTGGGTGGTCTTTCTTGCATGACCTGTTATGCAATATATCATCATAGATATGACTCTAAATGCAGAATCTTCACTGGTGTGCCCCAAGGCTCAGTGCTGGCTCCTCTTATTTTTCTTCCTAAAATCCTCTAATGACTTTTTCTACCACTTCCGTACTGATGACACTCAAGTTTCCACTTGCATCGTGGCACGTCGGGCTGATATCTCTTGGTGGATGATGATCGCTATTCTAGCTCCCTATGGAGGTAAGAATTAGATACAAGGCTCTGGCTCTCGCATTTCTGGCTTCAGAAATCACTGCAAACAACCTTAGATCTACCGCTTCTGAGATATTCATGTGTCCTCCTTTAAAACAAAACATACACATAAATCTAGGTCTCACCTCAGACAAACAAACAACTGCTTTTGATGAACTGGTCCATAAAGCATATTGGTTATAAGCCTTTATAATAGAGAGAGGGAAACACAGCTTAGACAATCTCTTTGAAAAGCACTGAGAAACAGCACAGGCTCCAGTGCAGCCACACATGAAAATGACCATTTTGTCATTTGTGAACAAGGGGCAGCTCCTGGTCAATATTTTTGTGAAACAAACCACCCTTCATCCCCGCTGTGTTCCGTGAAACAAGATCAGTAGCTCGCTGTGCTCCCTAGGCAGCTTACTTTTCTTGCCCTAAGTACTTCACCTCCATCCCTCACATTTTGATGTATCTCCTCTTTCCTGCTCTTCCCTCAATTTCCTCATAGTTAGTGTTTAATCACTACAAACTATAAAAAGTATTTTATTGTACATATCTTACACACATGTAATAGTAATGTTTATTCCAATAGTTCATAATTAACAGTTTTTCTAAACCTTTCTCACAAATGAATTCCACCCTCCTGGTTTTCTTGGTGAAGTCGTTAATCACTCTGTCATACCAGCAGGGATTTTTCCTAGGATTTCACCAGTTTCTTTTCAATTATGTTAATACTTTCATCTTCCAAAAAAGACGGATCCATTTAGCAAGTGACGATGGGTGTAATAGGCAAAAACTTGCTAGTTTCCAGTGATAAGCTTGGCTGGGTGGTGGTGGTGGGGATTGCTAGCAAGCGGTCAAGCTAAAAGGCAGTCAAGCTAACAAGCTAATGCCCTTCGTTTTTGTCACTTGTAATAAATAATAAAACATGAAATAAGATATATTAATAAATTCCAGTAAATAATATGTTCCTTGTTTTGTTATGTATGAAGCTTTAGTCACACACTCTAGTCTCACGCATAAAATAGGACGAAGTGAAACATTTCAAAGGTGGTGACTGGCCACAGTGTTATGTCAGTCATTTTGAAGTGGAGAACTACCCTATCACAGTAGGCAGTCATTTGTTTCATGGGTGGGACTTATTTACCATTAGAGTCCACTGAAACTCCACAAGCCACCGGGGTCAGAGAAGATTTACAAAGAACAAGGATGCTAGTGAAACATGTTTCACTGGAATTCTCTGTTTCACCACGGTTAGGGGTGGTGCAGTTTCACGTTTTTGAGCAGAACCGTCCATCCATTATCTACCCCTTTATCCTGCACTCAGGGTCTGAAGGGGGGGCTGCTAGGGGTGAAGGTGTGGTACACCCTGGACAGTTGCCAGCACGTCGCAGGGCCACACGCTCACAGTTACAATTTAGAGTGCTCAATTAACCTATCCCCTAATCACACATGTTTTTGGTGGTGGGAGGAACCCGGAGCTCCCGGAGGAAACCCACGTGGTCATGGGGAGAACATGCAAATTCCACACAGAAAGACCCTGCGCCCAACCCGGGAGTCGAACCTTCTTGCTGTGAGGCAACAGCGCTAACCCCTGCACCACCATGCAGAGCCATATAAAATTGAAATAAAACTGAGGAAACGGTGGAGCTGTGGTGTGGCCAGGGATGGCCTCCTCATGGTGAATCCTGGACACCCTATTGGTCGCCCCAAGCACCGCATCACATTCATCACTATTTCTTTTTCCTGCACTGCAATGTTTCTACCAGGGCAATATTGCTGCATGCACACTTTTGCTGTGTGCACTCATTCCAAATATTGTGTGTTTTAGGTGCCTTAAATAAACCAGCCGACCAGATAATTTTGGCCCGGTGCAGAATCTTATGACACCGCAAAAGGGGCTGGTCCCGGCCACACCAAACATGATCCATTTGGGCCACCCCAATGAAAATTTCTTGACTCTGCCACTGTATTGAGGAGCTCAAATTAGGGTTCAGGTTAGCAACCCTATTTTTACGAGCATTTTTTAGTTTTACACCAATAAAAAAGTGATATTTATGAAGATTTTTTGTATTATTTTTCCAGGTGAAAGGAAAAATAATACAAAATACTTTTAGAAGACTCCTGTGATGTGTACACACCACAGCATACAGTGTGAGCAGCACAAAATTCTTCCTCTGCATTTAGTGAGCAGCCAGGAACACAGCACCTGGGGAGCACTGTGTGGGATGGTACCTTTCTCAAGGACACATCAGAGGTGCCACTAGCAGTCTTGGGAAACAAACCCACTACTTGCAGGGGGAATGTCCCAACCAATAGGCCACCAACTGCCCCTTGTGGCCAGGATTCAGGGGCTAGAGGGGTATAAGCCTCCAGCATATGGCTCTAAAGTCCTCTGCAGTGATTTAGCTCCATCCAAAATGTTTGTATTGACCTTGAGTAGCATTAGGTATACAGAACTAATCATTCAAATTGGTACTTGATCTCACGAATGCACTTGTGGCTAGATGCTACCAAACGATCAACATCTAGCCTTCCTAGAAAAGAAGAGGCTGTTACTGCAGTAAGGAGGGGGGCAATTTCCCCCTTATTGTTAGCCCTGATTTCATGAGGAATGCTGTTAGTCTACACTACATTAGACCTTCATATAATTGTCCACACTGACCTGTCCTCTGGGTATGCGTTTAGTGTCTGAAGGTGTGATTAGTGTGATGAAACACCACAGAGCTCTAATGAGTGCTTAGTGTCCCTCTGCTGCTGTTTGTCTAACATTCAGTCTGGAGCGCTCAATGAAAAAACAGCACTGGAACACTTTTCTCCTCAAGGCTCCAGTGTAATTAAACTCAGAGAGAATGTGCAGAGGGTTTGGAGCCAAAAGAAATCTCTCACACGCAGACACACACACCACGGACGGTAAATGTTTATTCCCTTCGCCTTTAAGATATAGAACATTACCCAGCCAGACTGCTGGCAAAAAGGAGCCAAAAAAGCGTCTGGCACCTATCCAGTCCATCAGTGGGTAAAAAACACAGCGAGAATTTCATGCATTAAAAATGTGGTACAAACTGAACCAAACCGTGCTCCTCTTCTGAAACATGGCGATATTAATAACAGTAAGCTGCTATTTCTCCATCATGACTGTTCTCTCATATACCCTATACAGTCCGCATCATCTACATCCACCCGTTACCCCCCCCCCCCACCCCATTTCAGGCATTGGTAATCGCCTACCCCACATTTCTTTTCCCCCATTCCACAGCTCCTATAGCCCTCACGTCCCCTTTCCAACACCCTTCATCTTCCAAACCCTATTCACCATCCTCTGTCCCCTATCCAACATGCCATATCCCATCAGTCCACATTCAGCTTCCGTCATCCCTACCCCGCACTCCATGTCCTCTATTCCCTATTCACTATCCCATATCGGCATCGCCTATCCCTCACCCAGGGTCCCGTAATCCCCTAACCACCCAACTCAATCACACGACTTTTCGTGCATCCATCATAATTTACAGTGTAATCAAAACATGTGCTGCAATCCCACTGCGACTTTTTTTTTGTGCTAGGTCAACGTTTCATTACCCTGTATTGTAATGCGAAGTGCCTAACACAGCAACTATCAGCAACAGGGTTCATGTTAGGGTTAATGTGAGGATTAGGGTTAGGGTTAGGGTTAGATTTAGATTTTAGGTTTAGGTTTAGGTTTAGGTTTAGAGTTTGGGACTTTCCTCATCTAACCTGTTTCAACCACTTTGCAAACAAAACGATAAGGAATAAACTCCTTTTTTCTCTCCTACTATCCCTCAGACATCAGTTAGTGCTGATACTGGTGACGTTATGCACTTTACATTAAAACAAATAGGGTAGTGAGGCATTGTCCTAGCATGAAAAGAAGACCTAAAATATGATCGCACCACGTATTTTGATTACATTGTTTATCGTGATGGCCTCATGAAAACTCGTGAGACTGGGCTATCCACCACCCCACATCCCCAGCACCCCAGCCCCACATCTGCTATACCTAATTCCACCCCATCCTCTATCCCACACCCAAGATGCCATATCCCCACATCCCCCATCTCCTATATCTTACCCTCCACCCTGCATCCTGCCTCCCCTATCCATCACCCAACATCCTGTAACCCCCTATCCACTACAACACATTCCCAGGACCCCAGCCCTACTGTGCCCCATGCCAAATCCCACAGACCCCATCCTCACAGCCCGTGACCCTCTACAGGCCAAAAGCAGCACAAACTTTGTTCTGCACTGTTTCTGAAGGCGGAACAGGCACTTTAGGCTTTGCGCCAGTGTGAGTCGTTTACTTGTACGGGCGGATTAACGAAGTGCAGAGTGGACAGAAACATCAAACACACCCAGAGAAGCAGCAGCAGTGCTCACACATTCCCATGATTCATCACTCTCGCAGTGGAATATCCCATGATTCATCTAAAGTGGGCCACTCGCCCGCTGTCATTTCCCTGTAATTGGCTTATGGTCACCACGGGGATTAGCACGATTAAATTAGTCTCTGTGACTGGAAGTTCAGGATGTCTATCCCACAGCGGCCCCTGTAACATCAGAGTTTCTGTAAGAAACACCATGGCTTTGAGACTTACACCCTTTCTGGGATGCTGTCAGACCTAAACCTGAAATCTGGCCTCTATCTGTGTGAATCTTGGGCTTTGTTCACATTGCTAGGATGAAGTGGCACAAATCCAATTTTGGGATCCAGAGCTGGATGTCTTCTGAGCTGTGTGGGCCCGATTTTGAAGCAGAAAAAAAAACCCTAATCACACATTTGGACTCCTGAGTAACGGCTTATGAAATAACACATCTGTTTACTTGTGCTTTGCCAGAATTAGAGATGCAGAAATCATTTACATTAATAAATAAGTGGGGGGATTTACTGAGTTCGTTTATTATTATTTTTATTTACTTGCCAAGCAGCAGAGAAATATAAATGCTCGGAGAATATAAACCATGCCAAAACCCACAACCAGCAATTTACTAAAAAATGGGCTCATATCATGCATTTTTTGTGTTTCATCTTCTCCCCTGAGCTGCATTTGTAACATTTGTGGGTTTATGGTAAAAAATAACTCTCATATGAATTCTACATGTTTTACAGTCTGGTCTATGGAGTTAAACTGTCTGTGTCTTTAAGATGGATAAAAGCCATTGGCTCTGATTGGCTTCTCTGTGTTGTGCTCTCTATTGTGCATATTAAAAAAGCCAAAACACTCCTTATCATTTTGGACTGAATACGTGCATGTTTGCAAATGCGTTTTTCTGACAACAATCTGTCATTTTTTATGCAAAAAAACCGTATTTAAAAATCTGCAGTTTTCTTTGATATGAGCCTCTTAATCTATTTGTGTTTGACAAATTATTTTTGATAACAGATGTTTCATATTAATCTTACCCTCCCTCGCCCACCATCCTCCTTCCTTTTGTCTTATTTTCCGTGCGCTTTTCCTCAGCCCTGCTCATCAATACTTTTCATTTTTATTTAGGCTCATTTTTTGCCTGTCCCGTTGATCTTGATGATCACTTTCATTTGTGAGCCTGAGGTCTGTGCCCAGCTTAATTAAAAAATGATTTATTTGAATATTTTGCGTGGTTAAATTTTGAGGCTCATTGTTAAAGTTTCATTGTTGAGTTTTGAGGCTTTAAAATTAGTTTGAGATGAGTTTATTCACAGAACCCATTATCATGCACAAAGGTCCTTCAATGTGCTTTACATGAATAGCAATATTACATCAGGATGCATAAAAAGGAGGATATAAAATATAAAGGAATTAAAGAATGCAAAGAAAATCAATAAAAGAAGAAGAAAAATGGGATGTGTGACGACCGCCCCATCCTTGGTCCGGCCGCCCCATTCTTTTTCCCCAGAGTTTTATTTCGTGTCTCGTTACTTGTGTCCCTTTTCCCTCGGTCCCTTAGTCCCCTCGTTAGCGTCCACACCTGTCCCTCGTTT